>JAPDEL010000134.1:0-58806 GCA_027569095.1 Aspergillus conjunctus
CCCACCTCTTCAAACAATGATCGCGCGTACACCGCGTATCTATTCAAACAACCACCATGCCACCAAAATCGCGTCTTTTAGATTGAAACTTGGTGGAGCAAGAGGGGAGGATTCAACTCGCAATATCTGCTTTAAAAAAAGGCGAAATATCGTCTCTTCGTCGAGCAGTGGAAGTCTTTGATGTGCCTTGTTCAACCTTGCGTGATCGGATGAAAGGGAAGCAATATCAAATTGAACAGCGCGCTAACTGCCACCGGCTCTCTGAGAATGAAGAGGCATCTTTAGTAAGATGGATTCTATCTAGAGATGCACGTGGAGTTGCTCCTAGGCCTTCCCATGTTGCAGAGATGGCTAATATCCTTGCCGGCTCTACAGACCAACCTCTGGGAAAGAACTGGGTCTCTTCTTTTATAAATCAAAATATTGAAGTCAAAACTCGATATGCCCGACGCTACAACTACTCACATGCTAAATGTGAAGATCCTAAGGTTATACAGGCTTGGTTTGAGCAGCTGAATAAGGTCCGAAGTCAATGGGGGGTCCTTAATGAAGATATATACAATTTTGATGAGACAGGCTTTGCTATGGGTCTTATAGCAACTACTAAAGTAGTTACTAGAGCTGATATGCCTGGAAAACCTCATCTTATTCAACCAGGTAACCGGGAATGGGTTACTACAATTAAGTGCATGAATTCAAGAGGTTGGATGATCCCTTCATGCATTATTTTCAAAGGCAAGCGCCATATTGAGGGTTGGTTTGAAGAATATGATATATCTCCTAACTGGAGAATTGAATTAAATGCAAATGGCTGGACAACTGATGAGATAGGCCTTCGGTGGCTTCAAAAGGTCTTTATTCCAGCAACTCAAGCCCGTACAGTTGGTCAATATCACTTGCTAGTTCTAGATGGTCATGGGAGCCATCTTACACCTCAATTTGACAAGACATGTGAGGAGAATGGTATTATTACTATCTGTATGCCTCCCCATGCATCTCATCTTTTACAGCCTCTAGATGTTGGCTGCTTTGGCCCTTTAAAGCGGGCATATGGAGAGCTAGTTAAAACAAGAATGCACTTGGGATTCAATTATATTGATAAGTTTGACTTCTTAAGCGCTTATCCCAAAGCGCATAGGAAAGTCTTTACAACTCAGAACATTCAAAGCGGGTTTGCTGCAGCTGGTATACTTCCATTTAGCCCTCAGCGGGTGCTTGAGAAGTTGAATATCTCATTATCAACACCTACCCCCCCTCCTCCAAGCCGTGGAGGGGACTTAACAAGCTCCTCAATGCTAGCAACCTCTCAAACAGCTCGCCAGCTCTTCAAGAAGGCATCCTCAGTGAAGAAAATACTTTTAAGGCGCTCCAAAAGCCCCTCTTCACCCTCAAAGCGAAGTTATGATGAGCTGCTTAAGGGGTGTGAATTGATAATGCACCAGGCAGCCTTTATGTCAAAGGAATTGCATGAACTCCGCGCAGAACATGAGAAAATAAAGCATAAAAAGAGATGATCTAAGCGCCAGATGACTCCTCATGAAGGCCTATCAATACAGGAGGCAAGAGATCTAATAGGACAGAGGAATGAGCAAAGGAATGCTGAGGAAGGTCAATCTCTAGAACCTAGGACGGCGCCTTTAGAGGCGCCAAGACGTGCTCCACCTACGTGTTCTAATTGCAATACTAAAGGGCATACTAGAATTCGATGCCCTGCACGTCTAGATTAGCTAGATTTAATGAAAAATGCGTGTTTTGGTGGTTGTGAATACCTTCAAGTTTTCGACCGTGGCCGAATTCGATGCGGGTGGGCGGTTCGGTCGGGTGGGCGGTTCGGTTGGGAATTACGTTAGTTAAAACTGCTTAGCAAGCACTTACTGACTGGTTAAAGGGGAAGCACGTAAACGTGAACGTTCTGCCACATCAAGTTCATCTGCTCTAACTGAGATCCTACCAAAAAAGCAGGCATCTAAGCGTGGTGCTTCAGTAGTTTCAGTATCATCATCCTCAGCATCATTTATACAAGATGATAATGAGTAAGTCTTAACTACCTGGTAACCACTTACCAAGTACTTACAGAGTATTTAGGTCCGTCCGTTCTACCCAGCCAGATCTTCGACGAGTTGCCTCTACAAACATCATGACCCTTGAGCAAAGAAAGCAAGAACTTGAGCTTCGGCAGATGGAGGCAGCTATTAAGGCTCAGGAGGAAGAAACCCGCGCCAAGCAAATCGCTAATGAAAAGGCAGAGCTAGAACTTATCAAGGAACGGAGGAAGTTACAGGAAGAGATAACTGATTAATAACTACTTAGCAGGTAGTTAGCTTTTGAAAGAAGGTTAATTCATAGTAACTGACCCCATAGGATTCCACAGAGGTCAGTTATTGTCTTTATAATAGTAAAGTGGTTATTGAGTAATTATCAAGTGATTAGATCTACTTTATATTTGGGATCGCAGTATATATTTTTGTATTATATATATATATAGTATTAACACGCATTTTATTACCTGGCGGAGGTCCAACAATACCATTTCTAAACAAGCTAGTAAGCGATTGGAATGCAACAAAAAATGATTAAAAACTTTTAAATAGATATATAATTACTTTAGAAGTAGTTTAGGTTCAATAATTCTTGTATTATTTGACAGGGTAGCCATCTTCAAGAGATTAATAGTTAGTAAGTACTTTGAAAGTGGTAGGTTGGGTTGAAAAATATTACACTCTGTATTGTGGCTTACATGACTGCCAAGGCGCTAAATGCCCCACTTTGGCCCAACCGACCGAAATATTGACCTCAGCTGACCTGATCTCTCGTACCTTAGGAGGTACAAAGGTATCATCCATTCACTACCTAGTATACCCAGGGGCACTCATACATACATTTCCAAAGAGAGTCATAGAGCGAGTTGGTTACTTGGGTAAACTTGATAATGTAATGTAGTGTAATATTCACAATGTATATATTCACCCACTAAAAACTCCTCGGGGAAATGAAAAAAAAGCAAACATAACTGAAGCCAAGCTATATGCCATAAACTATAAATGATACCAAGAGATGAATGATGATGATGAATACATGGGGACAGGTGAATAGAAAGTGCAAATCCAGAAGTATTTTCAAGCGGCAAAAAAACATTGCCTCCCGTGTCGGTGAGACGCGGTGTTGGATATAGATAAGAGATAGAGATATGGACAGAATAGATGGTAGAATTGAGGTAAATGGCTAGAAATAGAACAAACGAACTGTCAAAGAGATAACGGCGATGATGATGATGCTGCTGCTGCTGCTAGGCGTGACAGATGGATTGGAAAATACATGATAGGAAAACCAACCAGGATGACTTCTGGGGCGTGAGACCGTGCCGTAACACTCTGGGGAGGTTGGTTGGTTGGTTGGTTGATAGGTGAGATGGATTGGAAGGAAATTAACGTATGTATTGATTTATAGGACTTGAAGTATGTATATACGGGCGGATGTGTGGGTGTGTGAAGGAAGAGAAGGTTCTAGACTAAAAAAAGCGGAATTGGTTGGAAGATTTGTACCGAGTTTTTGAGATGGAGGGGGGGAGGAAGCGTGTATGCTTTTGGGGTGTTAGATCCGAGTTCGAGGATAGGTAGGTATAGCAGAGGGCGTTCGCTTATTCGTGGATGAGTTTGTCGCCTGCATCGGAGATGATTTGGGAGACGAAGTCAATCCACTCTTGAGTTAGGGTCCAGTTTCTTGTATCCATGGTGTCTTGGATGGCTGGGAAGACGGCGGCATCGTAGCCGGACCAGAGCTGGGGGCCGAAAATGACGTGTTTGAATTGGGTGCGGTTTGGTACCTATCAGGGGAAATTTGGTGAGTATTCCGATTATGATGGTTGAGGCTAGTTTGGGGGATGGGATACTTACGCCACCACCCGATCGGTCATCAAGAAGATTCACATCAAATTTAGCCAATCGATAGTTATGGTCCAGGCGTTGCATGGTAATGGATGGGTTCTCGAAACCCCCAGTGCCCCAGACGGTGTCGTGCCACAATTTGGGCCATTTTTGGAACTCCCGTGCATCGTTTCGAAGCTTTCCTGCAGCGTCGTGTAGGGGTTTGAAGCTGACAGCCTTCCCTTGTGCGATCTCGGTTTTGATAGGGACATCCTTGGACTTGGCGTATTTCTCTAGGTCAGTGATATAGCCGGCGATATGCGCCGCATATACTTCCATGTCGAAGGGAAGGAATGGGTTATCGGCAAGCTGAAGCAACAGCAGGCCCCAGAACTGTCCCAGGATCTTGTGGTACTGGAAACCGGGGTCGCCAAACTTTGTCATCCAGTCGTAGGTTTCGTAGCAACTATGGTAGGGATAAGGTTCTCCCGTGAACCCAAAGTCTATGCTAGACGTTCCCGCGATATCCTGGAATGCTACATAATCACTTCCAGCTCCGAGGGGGCCGAACCGCTGCTTCTTCTTTTCCCAAATATCCTTCAAGGTTTCATTGGTGATGGGATCCGAAATGCGGCTCAGAACCTGCATGACAACACTTTCAAAGAGAGGGCAGCCGGACGCTTGAAAATCTCTACCGCTCACACCAACGTCGACATTAACGTATGCGTACGCATCCTCGCGGAGGGACTCGATCCGATCTTCAACATGCTCCGTGGACCCGATCAAATTGTATTCCTCCCCATCCCAACTGGCGAACTCGATGGTGCGTAGCGGGCGCCAGCCGAACTCACGCAGCTCCCCGAATACTCGGACAACCTCAAGGAAAACAGCAGTACCACTGCCCGGATCGGCACTTCCCAGACACCATGAATCGCGGTGGTTGCCTACTATGATCTTCTTAGCCCCTTCTTCGCTACCAATGATCCTCCCAAGAACGTTGTAAATAGGCTGCCGGTGCTCTTCAACTTGATTGTTCATGAGGTTGACGATCGGTGAGGTCTCGCCACCAGTCCACCACTGTTTGACCCCCGGGACGCCGCCCACCCACTCGGCAGGCACCTTGGAGCCATGGCCGCTGAGCACCTGTAAGAGCCGCTTGGCGTCGCGCCAGGCAATTGGGAGGCTTGGAATGCGAGGCAGCCCCGTTGTTTGTTCCGTACTGAGCCTCGTTTTCATTTTGGGTGTTGATGCAAATCCCGGCGAGAGAACGTCTCCAACAACCCAGGACATCAGACTCACGGCACCTCTCTGGACTCCGTCGGAGGGCATGAAGCGCCCGTCCGGGTATGCTGGGCCCTTAACAAAACCATCGTCGAAGGGGTCCGAGTAAATGATACACCCAGCCGCGCCAGCTAGTTCGGCAGCCTTGATTTTCAGCGCCCGATCGGTCTCAGATCCATAATAACGAACCAGCGCTATGGAGCCATTCAGGTTGACACCTTGGTCTACCAGATACTGAAAGTCTTCCCGAGACCCGTAGTTAGCATATACCAGGTGGCCAGTCACATTGCCGGATTTCGAATGCCCATGGAAAACAGCCGTCTCGTTGCTCTTTTCCTCCAGAGCGGCCTCCCACCTCAAATCAGGGGGGTCGACAATCGCCACTCTCCGCCCATCGTCCGTGGGGTAATTCAGGTATACTTCGAACTTCTCGAGTTCGACCTCGTCGAAGTGTGCCAGCTCGAAGTCCTGCTCAATCCATTTCGCTATCGCATAGCTTCCTTCAGAGCCGGCGATGTGAGGGAACATTGTCAGCTTCCTCAGATTCTCCGCAATGTTCGTCTCGTTGATGTGACCCTGAACGAAGTTCTCCACCGACGCTGCGGGGTACGACTGGCCCATCATAAATCGTGAGCTGAAATCAAAGACATCCGAAATAAAGAAAACATAAACGACAGCTATCACTAGCAGCAGCCCGAACACGCGCAACATGATGAGGCATCCATGCGTTTTCATGCCCGCTCGGGCGCTATTCAGATCAATGGTGAACCGAAAACTAGGTAAAAACCGGCGAAAGGGGAGGTGGATTGAGGAGAGGGTTCGGGTGAGAGTGCTGAAGCGTTTGGAGAATTGCGAGCGTAACCGGGAGCGCTGGGACGATGGTTGGCCGGCATCCTCGACATCCATCTGGGCGAGTTCCCGCTGCAGCTCCTCCAGCGAACCCCTTTCCGAGTCGGGCCCCGTGGAATCGAGATCGTCGATGCTATTTCGAGCGGATTCCACCGTGGGAGGATGGTATCCATGGGGTCGGATCTGGGGGCCCGCCCGATCAGGAGCAGCATCGTGATGATGATCCTGAAGCAGCGCCTGTCCCTCCGCATTGTCATCCACCTGTTCCGATTCGAGATGGGTCCGGGAAGAGCTCGGGCGGGCGGCAACAGCCTCTTCGTAGGAAGGAATTGGGAGGGGTTCATATTCGAATTTATTATCTTTACTCATGACGGAGAATATGGGGCTCTAGAAAGCCGAGCGATTTGGACAGGGACGCAGATACGGAGCGGAGCGGGATCATGATCTGGAAAGCAAATGAATGACTAGCGTAGACATGCTCCCTTATCTGGGAGAAGACGGTGTCTGGGGGGGGAACGATAGAAAATCAAATAATCGAGAAAAAATCAAGAACGAAAAGAGACCCAAGGGAAAGGAAGGGAGCCGCGTGGACAGAAAGAGAGGAGAGAGAGAGAGGTCTTCTCTCGTCGCGAGGCTCGGCAGTGTACGATGTGAGGGAGAGTTACAAAGCCACCAACAAGTAATCTGGCACTAGTCAGCGGCGGCGGCGGTCGTTGCGTCTTCTCCCCCGAGGAGTGACTTTGGGCCGAGCAGAGAGCCAGAGAGCACTAGAGAAATCTCCAACGAAGCAGACAAGCGTGGCGCAGGCAACTCAAGAACAGACCCACGCTCGGCATTGACAGGCAGAAGTTGTTCAATCCGCGAAGTTTATCCGAGAAACATTATTAAGAGCTTGGATAAGGCTAGAATCTCCTAGGTCGGTAGTTAGTTGAGAACAAGAGCACATTCACAGCCTCAAGTGAAAGATCTCGAATACGGAAATGGGCCCCTGATGTTTCACTACGATCTTTCCTAGGAGTGGATGGGATAGATGGTCCAATCTCGATATGAATATTGGAGAGACGTTAATTCATAACCCTTCATTATTTGCTGCTCTTTCGTTTTCTGAGCGAAGAGCAAGTAAGCTTACTCAGCTATGAATTTGACACGCCGCCTTTACTTCCTAGTGGCAGTACTGCATTTCATAATCCTGCTGATTAAGAGATCTCCGTCGTCGCATGAAAATATGTAGATAAATTTCCCACTTGAGAGCTTTCTCAATCTAGTGACTCCGTGTACATTCGACAACACATGCAAGACCAAGATTCTGCAAAGGAAGATACTGAAAACATTCTTCGCTCGTTTATTATTCTTATTTCTCAAGGCACCAGATTTAACAGCTATATTAAGGCATACTAGCGGGGAGAAAATCATCTTTGGATCTCAGGTGGAGGGCACATGATTCCGAGCGAACGACAAGCGGTATCTCCAGTGTTATAGAGATATTTAAACATAATGCAAAAAATGCGGCTACGGCACCCATTATAGAACCTTCATGGAACTTGCGGAATTAGAGGGCCGTTGCAACTCTTGGAGCTTCAGGTTCAGAGATCGCAAAACCTACACAGGTACGTGCTATATCAGCCAATATCTTCTTACGAGGGGTTGTGGATTTCATGTGACGTCGGCGTAGGGTTGCATAGAACTAGATCCGGGGCCACTTGGCAGACGTTCATGCACGACTTCTACTAGTCGTTGGTGGTGACCGGTCTCGCCCATTGGCGGTTTGCAAAGAACGAGGGCTTAGCAGGAATTTCTATCTAATATATTCTTTGTGTATTTGAAGTATTTATAGAGAGGTTTGTCCAAGATAGACCTAGTTCTTACCTTCCTCGCCCTGTCAATTTCTAGAGTAGACTTTATAGACCTTTTGCATCCAGCATAAAGAGAGGGCTGGCGGGCTGGCCAGGACAGATTATATATATTTGAGCTTTTCTCACTTTACATTCAAGCACATAATAGATTTAAAAAAGACTTGCATTACCAATCAAGTGTGCAGCATTGTATGTTTAATTTTGGAAACCTGATTGCTGGTAATGAGCCTCCTCAGTCCTTTGGCGTACCCGGGTTTTACTCTGCAAATAAATTGTTCTTACTTGCCACTTTGTGTGACTTGATCCAATATCAGGCTTACCCAGCTAAATCCAAGCGCAAAGGATTGTCATGTGGTATGTCAATTTACGACCGAAAGCTGTTGGAGGTTGAAACTCTCAAGTAAGTTAAACCCCCACGGCTATCCTTGCCTTGGATATCCACAACCTGATGGGATTTAATATAAACGGAGCCACCCAGGCCATTCCCAACTTGTCAGGTAATATAAACCATACTGGTTTTGTGTTTGTCAGAACTATTGAGGGCACACATCCCACCCCAAACCAGGTTTAAAGCGCTGAAATTCTGGGAACAATGGGGGATTCCTTACTCCCTGAAGACTTCAGGTAAAAGACCCACAAGATAAGATTGATTATTTTCTAGGGGCGTTTCATCGTGGGTCAGGTCCATTGTGGTTGATTAATTCGATGATTCTTCGGAGAGGAGAGGGGTGAGTGAAGGGCCGATATCGCAATGTTGACCTAGAGGAGGAAAGCTTTTTGTTCTTGGCCACTGGACAGGGAATGATGAGTTTGGGGCTTGAAGAAAGAAAACTATGGGGATAGATTTTTTTTGACAGGGAGCCTGCCATGAGGCAATGAAATTGCCTACAAGAATCTGGGTGGAAGAATCAGGCCTCTACTTTTCACCCATGCCGGAGCTACTATGGATGGAGAAATGCCCTGAGACGAGGTATTCTAGTCTATTTTTGCTGCGGCTCTCAGGATCGTATAAACACCAACTGGGATATTTTCGAATGCTCCTTGTATCGGAGGATTCAGCCGGAGATAATCCACGGTTTTTGTTTGTCTAGAGGTAGATGCTCAGGGATGAGCTTTCGGATAAGTTAGTCTGGTGACACCGTCGGGAATGAAAAAGTTGCCTGCAGATGCATTCCCGGCGCAAAATTAGGAAGAATTTGAGACGGATGAAGGAAGAAGCCGCGCATGTTGTCATTCTTATCACGCAGGGAGGAAGCTGGGCTGGTGGTGTGGATTTCCTGATTTGGCCGACAAGGAAACCGAGCTGAGATCTACACGGTACCTCTCAGCATTGTCGCCAGACGGCCGAACGGATCACTGGAAACCCACAACTGTGAACCCACAAGAAACCCGGTCGTCCGTGAATATTATTCCATGCAGGCAGCAGGTTACACAGGTTAATGAGATATTTACTTGATGCTCTTCAACGATTCATCGACGTTGGCGGAGTCTATGGACCGGCCGAGTTGCATCGTGCGTCTAGTAGACCGAGGATCAGAGATTCGGAGTATCTTTGGGACTGGCAGTCGAACAGGCATCATTCAATCCTCATGTCTTCCGTGCCTGGTATTCGTGGAATTGGTCCATCTGGATCCCAAAGTTGACGAGTTCCAGGCTTCTAGGTATTTTTGTTTTATCTGTTCTTAAAATTATTAATAGTCGTGTGGTTTCCCCGGACTCGACTAGCAGGAGGGGTATTCAATTTCCTTTGTAGGTTTTGGTACGGCAACAAGAGAGCGGTATCAAGAGTCGGTGAAGATGGAGGAGAAAGGGGCTAAAGTGGTATTAGCTGTCGTGGTCAAACAAACTAGCGTCCAGAAACCCAAGAATTGAAAAGGAATAACCTGGTGGTGTTGTCGTGGGTTATTTCCTCCCATTGCGGAACAGGATGGAGAGTACGCCGTATACCAGATCCTGGACACCGTCAACATGATTCTCCCAACTCGGGTGGAAATTAGTGAGTTGATCGTTCAGAAAGGTCTACAGGCGGCTTGTCTTATTTCGCCGTCTCTTGCAGAAAAAAAAAATTGCTTCCAACGGGAGCAGAAGGCCAGTCCTGGACATCGATAGGTATATTACGGTCTCGAAGCAGGGTGAAGGAGGGGAATGATGGCCGATGCTCTCTAGCCACTTGGAGGGGGGAGGGCAGCCTCAGGCACCGGGTTTGCCCCTCGGGACAGCCAAAGGGCCCACTAGTGGTAGTGACCGTCCACTAAAGCTGATCTGGAATTGAAGACCCAGTTTTATTGATTATTTTCTTTTAATTTTTATTTTTTTTCCCTGTGTCTAGCTGTCTTTGCTGTGCTTTTATGGTGCTTGTTGGAGGGGGAGAAGGGAAGAGGGGACTTTTTCCTCCTGGGCCTTACCTGCTCCTCCTACACTTATAAGTAGACTCTGCTTCCCTCGCCGCATTGCTGCTCTCTATCACTGTTCTCTTCATACCCCCACCTCTCTCTTCCACTCTTCCTCTTAATCTGCCTTTGCCTACCTTCTCTATCTTCTAACCACTCGTATTCTTCGTCTGCTTCCTCTTAATATCCCAATTCCCTTTCCCTCAACCACCCTCCGTCTTTATCTTCCTCTCTCTATCACACCAGACCGCCACTATGTCTGCCCGTCCCCAGAACATTGGTATCAAGGCCATTGAGGTCTACTTTCCTCGTCAGGTATGCAGTGCATGAGTTCCTACTGTCTTCTTATTCAGTTATGCTCTTTTTCTCTCTCTCTAATTGGGACCTCGCTAACGATCTGCCAATCCAGTGTCTCGACCAGACAGACCTCGAGAAGTTCGATGGCGTTGGTGAAGGCAAATACACAATTGGTCTCGGACAGACCAAAATGAGCTTCTGCGATGATCTTGAGGGTATGTTGCTTTTCACTTGTCATTGCGTTAACCACCCGGTTTCATTGCTGCAATACTAATGTTATTCACTACAGACATCTACTCTGTTTCCCTGACCACACTTTCCTCCCTTCTGCGCAAGTACAACGTCGACCCCAACTCGATTGGCCGACTGGAGGTTGGTACCGAGACTCTCCTGGACAAGTCCAAGTCCGTCAAGTCCGTCCTGATGCAGCTTTTCGCTCCCCACGGAAACACCAACATTGAGGGTATCGATACCGTCAATGCTTGCTATGGAGGTACCAACGCTGTTTTCAACAGCATCAACTGGGTGGAGTCTTCTGCTTGGGATGGCCGGGACGCTATTGTCGTGTGTGGTGACATTGCTCTCTACGCCAAGGGTAATGCCCGTCCCACCGGAGGTGCTGGCTGCGTGGCTATGCTTATCGGACCCGACGCTCCTATTGTGTTCGAGCCTGGTCTCCGTGCCTCCTACATCACCCACGCCTACGACTTCTTCAAGCCTGACCTCACTAGCGAATATCCTGTCGTTGATGGCCACTACTCGCTCCGCTGCTACACTGAGGCGGTTGACGCTTGCTACAAGGCCTACAACGCTCGTGAGAAGACTCTAAAGGAGAAGACCCAGAACGGCACCAACGGTGTTTCCCACGACGAGACCAAGACTGCTCTCGATCGTTTCGACTACATCCTCTACCACGCCCCTACCTGCAAGCTGGTCCAGAAGTCCTACGGCCGCATGCTCTACAACGACTATCTCGCCAACCCTACTCACCCCGCCTTTGCTGAAGTTGCCCCTGAGCTGCGCGATCTGGAATACCAGGCATCTCTCACCGACAAGAATGTGGAGAAGACCTTTATGGCTCTGAGCAAGAAGCGCTTCGCCGAACGTGTGCGCCCTGGCCTTGACGTTGCCACCCTGTGCGGTAACATGTACACCGCCACCGTCTACGCTGGCCTCGCTAGCTTGCTCAGCAACGTCACCTTCGACCCTAGCCAGGCCAAGCGCATTGGCCTCTTCTCTTATGGCAGCGGTCTTGCCAGCTCCATGTTCAGCGCCAAGGTCGTTGGTGACGTTTCGTTTATGGTTGAGAAGCTGGATCTCCACAACCGACTCAACTCTCGCAACGTGTTGACTCCTCAGGATTACGAAGCGGTACGCACTGCCTTGATTATGCTGTCTAATTGTTGAATCCGGTTTATACTGACTTTGTATTTTGATAGATGTGCGAACTCCGCGAGCACGCTCACCTGAAGAAGAACTTCAAGCCTTCTGGCAACACAGAGACCCTCTACCCTGGCACATACTACCTGACCGAGGTCGACGACATGTTCCGACGAAAGTACGAAGTTAAGGCATGAATGACAACTTTTATGTGATGCACATTTCTTCCCCGTGTCGCTTGCTTGGCAGCGACCATTATCTAGACGGCTTATTAGATTCCCACCAGCGTGATGTTACTTTGTTTCATTGCATCGATAGAGTTCGGTGATAGCGGCAGGAGCTTCCCTGCTCTTTTTCTGATACTACTACGGCTATCCATTTCTTATTTTTCTCGACAGAGGTTTGAAAATACCCTGATATCTCAATTGGGAGATGGGATGCTCTCTGGATCAGGTGGCACTGGAATGCTTCCGATCTGCGAAGAGTGTCCGAAGTCTATTTGATATTTAATACTGTTAATAAAAAATCTATATGACGGCGCAATGAATACAAATTCAAATTTATATTGGACTTGCAAAATGTAGCAAAACTCTCCATAACCCCGGACGCAGCCTGGTACCTTGGATCATCTGAATCTCTTTTACATATTCATATACAATTCATCACCTCCAGCTCTGCGCGAGGTGATATTCCGTTCTATCTGTCTACTACTACACTACGCAGTAGGCATACCCTTAAATCCCCCAAGGTCCCCACAATGATCGTCCCCCTCCGCATAAGTATCCCAGGGACCTTGGGGAACCAAGTACCCTGGGAACGTGGCACACGACAACAAACTACCTGTATAAAGCCAGACCCAACATAGAGACACACTGATAGAGTACTTTAGATATTACCGCCCCCAATTCATTCCCAAGACTTCTACACATTTATAAACAAACTCCAAGTTTCAAAAAAAAAAATTTAAAACAGTCTTTGAAAATGATCCCCCTAGACATCCTCATCATCGGCGCCGGCCCGTGCGGTCTCGCCGTCGCCGCCAGACTCAAAGAAGAGACTCCTTCCGCGATGTTCACGGATGACGAACACCAGCGGTATCACTGGATCAATAAACATCGGGGGCGGATGAACCTCGTGGCCGCCCGGTCGGGGAAGAAGCTGAAGGCGTGTACTGGGGTGAAGATGGAGACTGAGTCGAGGGTTTCGGGGGGGTCTGCCTCTCGACAACAACAACGACAACGACGACGGGAGTCTGAGGGGGATGTCGAGGGGGATGTCGAGGGGGATGTCGAGGAGGATGCTGAGGAGGAAGTGCCGTCGTTGGCTTCGTCGGCTTCTGGTTCGGAGACGGAGACAGACACAGAGCTCTATCCGCCGTTAGGTGAGACGGGAGAAGGAAGAGGAGAAGGAGGAGCAGCAGGGAGGCCATCGATGCTCGTTCTGGACGGTTCCGGGGACGGATGGATGAAACGCTGGAACCAGGCGTTCAAGACCCTGGAGATTGCGCAGCTGCGGAGCCCGATGTTCTTCCATGTGGACCCTGGGGATCGCGATGGGATGCTGGCGTATACGCAGGAGATGGGTAGGGAGGAGGATCTCTGGGAGATATCGGGGTGTGTGGGGAAGGAGTTGAGCAAGCATAGGAGGAAGATGAAGATGGAGACGAGGGGGGATAGAGTGTGAGAGTTCTTTTCCCCTTTCCTTTTTTTTTTTTTTTTTTTTCTTTAATTTCCTTCTGGGGGAAAAAAAAAGAAAGATGAATGTAAGGGTGTGAATTGACTGGGCTGGTAGAACAAGCGGAAACATCGACGAACGAGACCGAAAAGACTACTTCTCGCCCTCTACGGGCCTCTTTGCGGATTACTGTGAGAGCATTGTGGCCCGGTACGGACTGGATGACCCCGGGCTGATCCAGCAGCGGGATGTCGTGGAGATCGTGTACGGTTACCAGGAGGATTTCTCGCCTACGGGGAAGGTCTTCACGGTGACGACGAGTGAGGGGGAAAAGTACTATAGCCGGGCGGTGGTGTTGGCCGTTGGGCCTGGGGGCAGGAAGATCTATCCGTTCCCGCTGGTGGGAGATGAGGCACGAGGCGCCTGTCACAGCTCGGAGATCCGGGCGTTCCCGAGTCCCCAGGTCAAGAGGAAGATCCAGCAGCGGCGCGAGACGAACGTGGTAGTTGTCGGGGGAGGGCTGTCCTCTGCCCAGATCGTGGATATGGCGGTTCGACGGGGGGTGAGCAGGGTGTGGTTTCTTCTGAGGTCTGACTTCAAAGGTTGGTATACTCCCTGACCTCTTTCCCCTCTGTACCAGCTACGTACCGTACCTAGGTAGTAGTACCTCGACAAGCTACAGCTAGCTGACCCCGTGTGCAGTGAAGCACTTCGACATCCCGCTGAGCTGGATGGGCAAGTTCAAAAACTACGAAAAGGCCGCCTTCTGGTCCGCCGACACCGACGACGAACGCATGGAGATGATCAAATCCGCCCGCAACGGCGGCAGCATCACCCCGCGCTACCAGAAGATCCTGAAGGAGCACGTCGCCCGGGGTCGGGTCTCCATCCACCCGCGCACCGTTGTCCGCGAGAAACGCTGGTGCAACGACACGCAGGCCTGGCGGCTCGTCACTGACCCGCCCATCCCGGACCTCCCGGCCATCGACTACATCTACCTCGCGACGGGGATGGACATGAACGTCCTTGACCTGCCGCTCCTGCAGCAGATGCACCGCGACTACCCCATCGAGAGCCACGGCGGTCTGCCCTGCCTGACGGATGATCTGATGTGGCAGGCCGAGGTGCCGCTGTTTCTCACGGGGAGGCTGGCGGCCCTTCGTCTGGGGCCTGGGGCGCCGAACCTGGAGGGGGCAAGGCTCGGCGCTGAAAGGATCGCCTGGGCGATGGAGGAGGTGCTGGGTTCGCGTGCGGGCGAGAAGGAGGAGGTGAGGATGAAGAAGGACCAGTTGGATCGGTCGAAGGAGTGTTTTTGTGGGTTGGGCAACCGGTTTGCGGAGTTGATGGTGGTTGAGGATGAATCGTAGGATTCTCATTGGCATGCATTTTTAACTCCCGAACTTAGGGCTTTCACGCTTCTTTCATTTTAATCGTGTTTGTTGGGATGAGCCCCAGGCAGATTCTGATACGAGCCTTGCGATCAGCTAGTAGTAAATTTGAGCGTTAAGTCATAGATCGATTCGTATTTGGAATGAGACAAAATTAGAAAAAAGAAGGGAGAGGGGTTGATATTGTTGTTGGTTCTGTTGGGGGGGTTAGGGGTTGACTGCTGGTACCTAGTGTGGATGTTGATTCTGGGAAGTTACCTAGGTACATGTTTCTTTTATTGGAGGTGACGATTGACTGTGCCTAGTAGGTACCTAGGTAGGTAGTACTCAATACAGCCTTAAGTAAACCATTGATTGGGTACTAATCTGTCGCAACCTCGCTGAATAGTAGACATACTACGAGTACGTACTACTCGTAGGTACCTAGGTTCGCATACTGGGGGAATATCTATCACCTTAAGATCTAGTAGAAGCCAAAAAAAAAATAAAAAAAAATAACACAGACTGAACATTTCCATAACCAAAATCCTTATACAAAAACAAAGAAACATTGTATTTCTCAAGAGAATAGCAAATACACCCTCCTGACACCATATGCATCCCCACGCAACACAACATCTGCCACCCCAATAACCCCCAAGTAACACAGGTGAAACTTAACTTCTCTCGCATAAACCGGTTCGGTTTAAGCATTGTCCACCTGCCCCTCTCCCCTTTGCAACAAGTATTACATGTATCGTGGCTATGCACAGTCCCTATTGGCTGGAAAGCGGCGTGTAGGCCCTAAAAGACGGAGGCCCTCCGTCAGAGGCGGACTCCCTCCTTCCAGAATTCAAAACGCAAAATTAATCAATGCCAAACAAAAATAGAGGAATGTAAGAACTAGCGCTGACAGTTTCTTACTCAATAAGGCCATTTTTACGCATCGTATTGCGTTCTCGCTTATACCTTGGAGTTGTACTTTTTTGGGTGTTGTGTTCCGGGAAAGATCTGATGACCTTGGATAAAACGGTCGTAGAATCAGGTTTTTCTCCAAGCTATACTTTATCTGCAAATACAACGAGACTGGTGCAGAGAGTCTGAAGCTATAGGCAAGGCAAAGGTAGAGAGAGCTGGCTGGTTTTATGCTGTGTATTGAGGCGCAGTTTATGCGTTGTGCATAACCCCATATAAATTCCGGAAATGGGTTGTTCGGAGCCAACTCAACGCCGGTGGAACGCTACTGAGTCAAATGGAGGGGGTTAGATACCAATCGGTGAGGGGGTATGGTATGAGCATGCTGTTGAGTTGTTTCACAGGAATCGTCTTGTTGTCGTGTTCGATTGGGAAGCGAGACCTGCTGCCTAGTGTGGCTGAGGCGGGTTTGAAACCGAGGAACCGGAAGCAAAGGGTTGAGCGAGGCCTTGGAGGTGATTCTGATGGCAATTCTGAGTCTGTTGGGGGTGGGGGGATGTTTTAACCGCCACCACTCAGGTACGTCTCGAGTACCTATATACCTAGGATGTCTACATGGTCTAGAGACTTCGAGTGGCACTAGGTTACTTTCCTTGCGCAGGCTATGGCTCTTCCTCGGGGACATAGAGGACCTTAGTAGAGTGTGGCGCTGTGCTGGAGCCCCTGATATCGCATCTGATTTTGGGTCTACTTGCCGTGGTCGTGAGCTGGGCTCATTACTTACCTCGTGAACACCTTGAATCCGCACCCCCCATCATCCGCCAGGGGGGCACCGAATTACATCACTCTCATGACGTAGATTCGTCACACTTGACAGCAGAGCCCTCCGCTGGCAAAGAATAGGCCCTTGTGATAGCCAGATCCTGTACTCTGGATCAGGATGACCTGATCTGCGGCCACCAGCGGAGACGTTAAGGTGGAAACAGTCGGGATACTCGTAGACTTTTAACCAAACCGGGCATAACTTTAAGTACCCCAGCCTCTTTAAGCTCGCTGGATGGGGCAAAATATAGCCGCAAGAGTCAGCTCACCTTCACCCGAGAGAGAGTGTATACGAGCCCGGGCGTCGTACTTTTATTTGGAATAGGGTTAGCTCTGGAGCATGGCATGAGGCTTGGACGGAGAATGAATGCTGCCTTCAGGAGCTCCTCTCCCCATTGCCCAAGTTAAACGTCTGACTGTGCTTCCTCATCAAGTGCGTGGCGGAGCCTCATTATCAGCGGTGAATGGCAAAGATGAGCTTACCAAGGCGAGATTCTGATTGGCCCGCCGAGCCACTTTGGCGGTAAGCTGAGCTTTTTCACGGTCGCGAGGCGAACTCCTTCATGTGGCTGTTGATATTTCTTTGCGAAGAGATTTTCAGTCTTATTTTGTTTCTTTTCCCCCCCCTTCTTTTTGAGTCAAAAACGTGAAAACTGAATCGTGCGCCACCAGCCACAGCGTAACTGAGGCGGTGCATTTGCCCCTGATACTGTGGTACCTAAGGTACCTAGGTAGGTATGGTGTGGTGCGCCACAGCCTCTTCCCGATCGAGTCAAAGGAAAGCAGTTGAAGATCATAACGTCATGTGGCTGGCGGACTCAGGAGTCAGGTCGGAACTTGAGGAACGCGGCCCCAGTCCGCGCTATCCCTCCACTACTCCGTTCCTGGTCTAGATAGGCGCAAGTTAAGCTCTGGCCAACCACTGAGATGCATCCATGAGACGACAGAGCCTGTTCACCATGAGGCGCAGCTGTACCGGCCCAATGAAAGCGAAGGCGAGGCCGAGTTTGGGCGGCAAATTTCAACCACAACCTGCGAATTCTAGCTTTTTTGGATCTCTGCTTGGGCGGAGACCTGCTCCGAGGAGCTTTGAAGGTTGAACATTGGCTCAGCTGGAAATTGAAACCCTGGATCATCACGTCGCTGTTGTTTGATTTGGCGCCCTCGGCAACGGAGATCTGCCTCCTGCTCTTCCTCCCTCAGGGACGCCTGCGACGATTCCTCGACCCCCCTTCACATCCAATACTTCGGACAAGAGGGGCCTCATCTTCTCAGCGGTTAGAGAGATGAATTAAGGACGGGCTCCTGGTTAACCCCCGGCCCCCTTTGTCAGAGTAGCCGCCGCCCCGTCCTCTGTTTTTCCTGGGGAGTGAGAGAGTGAGATGGAGGTGGAAGAGAGAAGAATCTCCAGCTGCGAGGAAATTTCATGGGCTGCTTTTTTCATCAGAGATTTAACTCAGAAAAGAAATAATAATAAATAATAATAAATATTATTATTCATGTAATTTACCAGGAATGGAAAAAGAAATAATTTGAAAATTTGAGACCAGGTGCCTCTAGGCTCTAGGTTTGCACTGCCCACTGCCCAGAGAGGAGGATTACACCCCGTGAAAAAGAAAGCAAAGCCCTGGGCTCAACGTAGCCTTGAAAGGGTTGTTGAGATATAACTACTCTTTCCTCGCTTTCCATATTCTAGCAACAAGCCTCCCTCATGCTTAATAAACGGTGATAATTGATCCAAGTTGACACCCAGTCCTATCTTTTAGAGGATATACTTCGTCCTTCACTCCTCAGCAAATCACAGCCGAGCTGCTTCTATGTCTCACCAGCCCAATTTCTTCAACCCATTTACAGAGACGCCAACGCAAGAGGACTCGGATCCTCAGTCCTACACCCACTCACACTTCCACCCTAGCAACGATACACAACCCTCACCCGGGCAAACGGGCGCAATGGCCCTCGCACCCCCAACCGACCTGTTGGCGGTGCAGAGCCACCCGCCTCGATCCTCCCACTCTCTCGACGGTGAAACGCTACGATCGCGCGCAGACTCCACGGTATCAAATACCGTAACACTTGCGACCTCAAGAAGCCCCTCGATAGATGACCGCAAGGACAAAGACAAAATCCCCACCCCCACAAGTGATTACGATGATGTTTCCGAGTCCGAAGCCCTGAAGCCCGACCCACGCAATGTACAGGATTTCGAGGTGGATGATAACCGGTTCTCCTTCTCCCCCGGCCAGCTCAACAAGATCCTGAACCCAAAGTCTCTCGCTGCATTCCATGCTCTAGGCGGGCTACTGGGCTTGGAACGGGGCCTGCGGACGGATCTCAGATCGGGCCTGTCCACGGACGAGAGGAGGCTACCGGGGCAGGTGACTTATGATTTCGATACAACCGAGTTTAACACGATAGAAACCAACGAAAATGAAGGAGAAGGGGCCGATACGCAGTTCTACGACCGGATACGCGTCTTCAGTCAGAATCGACTGCCGGCGCGGAAGACGACGGGGTTCCTGAAGTTGCTGTGGATGGCCTATAACGACAAGATTATTATACTACTGACTATTGCTGCTATTGTTTCGCTCTCCTTGGGTGTCTACGAGACGATTGATGAGGGTCATGGTGTTGATTGGATTGAAGGTGTGGCTATCTGTGTGGCTATTCTGATAGTCACCCTTGTGACGGGTCTGAATGATTGGCAAAAGGAGAGACAATTTGCAAAGCTAAATAAAAGGGTGAGTCTCCCTGGGAGAGGGCACAAGAGGTTACGTTTTGAAACTGACACCCGCAGAATAACGACCGTGAGGTCAAAGCCGTGCGCTCTGGGAAAGTGGTCATGATCTCCATCTTCGACGTTACCGTTGGAGACGTTCTGCACCTTGAAGCTGGTGACTCTGTCCCCGCCGACGGGGTTCTCATCTCCGGGCATGGGATCAAATGTGATGAGTCTTCCGCCACGGGCGAATCAGACCAGATGAAAAAGACAGACGGTTATGAGGTATCACGCCAGATTACAGAGGGCTTGGCCACGAAGAAACTCGACCCGTTCTTGATCTCCGGTAGCAAGGTCCTCGAAGGCGTGGGAACATACCTTGTGACCAGCGTTGGGCGGTATTCAACATACGGCCGGATTTTGATGTCCCTCCAGGAATCTAATGATCCGACTCCGCTTCAGGTCAAGCTAGGACGACTGGCGAACTGGATTGGATGGCTGGGTTCCGGGTAGGTTGGATGAAGATGTATTGGTGGTAGAACTGCTGCTAATCTTGTGATAGTGCGGCAATTATCTTGTTCTTCTCTCTTTTCTTCCGGTTCGTTGCCGACTTGCCCGATAACAATGGCAGCGCTGCTGTCAAGGGTAAGGAGTTTGTCGATATTCTTATTGTTGCCGTAACGGTCATCGTCGTTGCTATCCCAGGTAAGCATTCCTCATATGCAACGAGTGTGAAAGAAGACAATCTAACATCTTTTTAGAGGGTCTTCCCCTGGCTGTAACTCTTGCCCTTGCGTTCGCTACAACTCGAATGGTCAAGGAGAACAATCTTGTCCGTGTCCTTCGGGCCTGTGAAACCATGGGCAATGCCACGGTTATTTGCTCCGACAAGACGGGAACTCTTACCCAGAATAAAATGACTGTTGTTGCTGGAACTCTGGGCTCCAAGAGCTTCAGCCAAAGTCATGGTGAGGTGCCCTCTAGCACTTTGGCCGTGGCGGAGATGTTCAAAGAAAGCCCTAAAGAGGCACGCGATCTTCTCGTCAAAAGCATTGCTCTGAACTCCACTGCCTTTGAGGAAGAGAAAGATGGGGTTAGGGAGTTTATTGGAAGCAAGACGGAAGTTGCCTTGCTCCAGCTGGCCCGGGATTATCTTGGAATGGACGTGACCGCGGAGCGTGCATCCGCTGTCATTGTCCAGTTGATCCCTTTTGACTCAGCCCGAAAGTGCATGGGTGTTGTCTACCGCGTAGCGGACGGACAGTACCGACTCCTCGTCAAGGGTGCCGCCGAGCTCATGGTGGAGAAATGTTCCACCAGAGTGGTTCACGTGAATGCAGAGACCATGGCCGTGGACAAGGCAACGACTGATGACAAGCAGCACATTCTGGACAATATTGAGTCCTATGCGGAGAAGTCTCTGCGCACCATCGGCTTGGTCTATCGGGACTTCTCCTGTCCCTACTGGCCTCCTACAGGGGTGGAATGCATGCCAGATGATGCAGAGACCGCCGAGTTTGAAGATATCTTTGGCCAGATGACCTGGCTCGGGGTTATGGGAATCCAGGACCCTCTCCGCCCCGAGGTGCCTGCCGCTATTGAGAAATGCCGCCTTGCTGGTGTTCAGGTGAAGATGGTGACAGGTGATAACATCGCCACTGCAACTGCCATCGCATCTTCCTGTGGCATCATGACCAAAGATGGTGTTGCCATGGAAGGTCCTCGGTTCCGACAGCTGTCGGAGAAAGAGATGGATGAAGTTATCCCCCATCTGCAAGTCTTGGCCCGCTCTTCGCCTGAAGATAAACGCATTCTGGTGGCACGGTTGAAGCATCTGGGAGAAACTGTGGCGGTTACAGGTGACGGGACCAATGATGGACCAGCACTCAAGACTGCCGACGTAGGCTTCTCAATGGGTATCGCGGGAACCGAGGTGGCCAAAGAGGCCAGCTCGATCATTCTGCTCGATGACAACTTCAAGTCCATCGTGACTGCGATTGCCTGGGGGCGCGCGGTGAATGACTCTGTTGCCAAGTTCCTCCAGTTCCAGATCACGGTCAACATCACGGCCGTTGTCCTCACCTTTGTTTCTTCTCTATACAGCTCCCAAAACCAAAGCGTCCTCAGTGCCGTCCAGCTTCTCTGGGTGAATCTGATCATGGACACTTTTGCAGCGCTTGCGCTTGCAACAGATGCCCCCACGGAGAAGATCCTGGACCGAAAGCCCGTGCCCAAGAGTGCCTCTCTGTTCACCACCACCATGTGGAAGATGATCTTCGGCCAGGCAATCTACCAACTGGCCATCACATTCATGCTCTACTTTGCGGGCTCGCACCTCCTCTACGACGTTCTCACCCACGACCCAGAACGCCCAGATCTCGCCGACAGACAACTAAACACCATCGTCTTCAACACCTTTGTCTGGATGCAGATCTTCAACGAGTTCAACAACCGCCGTCTGGACAACAAACTCAACATCTTCGAAGGCATGTTCCGCAACTACTGGTTCATCGGCATCAACCTCATCATGGTCGGCGGCCAGGTGATGATCATCTACGTGGGCGGCGAAGCCTTTGGCGTCGTCGAGCTCACCCCAACGCAATGGGGCATCTGCATCGCCTGCGCGATCGGCTGCATGCCCTGGGCTGTCATCCTCCGCTTCGTCCCGGATAAGCCCGTGGGCATTGTAATTTCCTTTGTGACTCGCTGCGTGGGCTTGGTTGTGAAACCCGTCGGCCACGCCATCGTTAGCTTCGTGCGGCCCGTGGGCCGCTACACGAGACGAATCTTCCGTCGAAACAAGAAGAACGAACAAGATCCAGAGCTCAAGACTCTGGATGGATCGAATGCCGGAGAGATATCCTCCTTTTCTTCTTCTTCCCCCCCCTCCAATGACGAGGAACAGCAGCGCATAGCTGTTCCCGAAGTTATGGTTACGACTCCGGACAATACCTCATACAATCGATAGATCTAATTACGGCCGGGTTTTGATTTTGCATTATATGTCTTGTATATACAGAATACGCTAACGACCGGACTTGCATTTGCATGTATTTGTACTCATGGGTGGATTTGTGTTTTATTGGATGCATTAGGGAGCAAGCATTGGGTTGGCTATGTGTTTGGCGTTTGACACGATTTCCTTCGTTGATTTGGCTCTTTTTTAGCGATTAGCGATAGTACCTAGATATTAATTCATCTTTTGCTCTATTCTACCTTCCGCCATTTTCTCCATACCTTTCCTCAAGAAAGCTCTGCATCTTAACTGTAAACAGTGGTGCCTTAGGCTACAAGGCACCAGCACCGCCACAATTACTCTCTCTTGTAAATCGAGTGTCTTTGCTTTCTATATTATTACTTCCTCGTTTAATTGAGATACTCTAGTCTCCATCACCACATTCACCGAGCTTAAATTTCATATGCAGCGCGTTGAATTATCTATTGCAGGGAAGAAAGTCGGTGCCTTCCCCGCGTCGATGACGAACCAACTCAACTACCACCTCAACTGTAACACCCAAAGCTAACTTACTCCACCGGCCAACCTCCGACATCTCACCACCTTACCTCCTCTTCTCGACCCCCCCAAACAACCAATTCAATCCCCTCTCGTCTATCTCTCCCTAATCATCCAATTCCAGAACCCACATACCCAAAATCCAACCCTCCCAACCTCTCCAACACCAAAACCAAATTCCGATAAAACAAACCCCCCCCCTCCCCCAAAATGGCCCAAACCAACTACCGCACAATCAACATCGACCTCCTAGACCCCGAGTCCGCCATAAACTTCCCCCTGGACACTCTCCTCCCGTCCTCGCTGCCGCCGCCGTCGAACTCCAGCGCCGCCGCAAATGTCGCCACGCAGGTGCGCCAGCTCCTCCGTAGCGGCGACTCCGAGGGCGCCCTCCGCCATGTTCTCGACACGGCGCCGCTGGGCGGCGACGACCGCGCGAAGGAAGTGCATCTGGCGACGGTGATTGATGTGCTACAGGGCATTCGGCAGGGGGAGATGGCTCGTGTTCTTGAGGGGGTTTGTGCGGGGCCTGAGGGCGGGGAGAGGGCGGATTGCTTGATGAAGTATTTGTATGTTTCTTCCCCCCCCCTTTTTTTAACTTATTGGATACGGGGGGAATTAAAGAAGAAAGAGGAAGCAAGGAAGGCTAATGAAGAGTGAGCAGGTATAAAGGAATGTCGTCAGCCGCTCCGACTTCAGGGGCCCAGTCGCCGCAGAGTACGGGCTTCTCGCAGATCCAGGCGAGGAATCTGGGCGAGGGCGGTGGTGGACAGCAGATGAGTGTGTTGTTGAATTGGCATGAGAAGCTGGTCGAGGTTGCTGGGACTGGGTCGATTGTGCGGGTTATGACGGATCGGAGGACGGTCTAGACACCTGTTTCTTTACTAGGCTTCTTTTTTATTTATTTATTTTTTGTGGTGTGTGTGTGTGTGTGTGTGTGTGTTTGGCTTTCGCTGTGAATTATTCTAGCTATATGTTATACATGGATAGGCTTTTTTCTTTTCTTTCTCTCTTTGGAGTCTAGAAAGTGCCACCACCGAGTAAATCTTTCAGATTCATCTCTCCACTCCCTCTAGCCAACGGTTTGGATTGTCCCTCTCCCTCCTTCCACCCAATCATGAATATCAGCCGAAACGTCGCCGGCACGCCCCTCATCCCTTCCTCCTTGTGCAGCGCACGGTATATCGCCTCATTCGCCAACAGCACGTCTCGCGAGATGGGCCCCTGCTCCCGGTGCAAGATGGCACTACTCTCGCCCATTGCCTGCAGATCCCGCATCAACGCAAACGTATCCGGATACTCCACCACGATGTCCTCCACGTCCACCGTCAACATCTTGAACCCAGCCTTGTTAAGCAGGCCGCCGACGTCCCGCACGTCCGCAAGCGGGGAGACATGCGGCGAGACGCCCCCGCGTCGCTCTAGATCCGCCAGCTGCAGCGAGGTGCGCAGCTCGAAGAGCGTATCGCCGCCGAACATGGCCGCGATGAACGGGCAGTCTGGCTTCAGGATCGAGTTGACCTGCGCGAGCAGCGAGGGAAGGTCATTGATCCAGTGAATGGAGAGAGAGGAGAGGACGGCGTCGAAACTGTTGGGTTCGAAGGGGAGCGCTTCGAGGTCCGGGATGACCTGGCGGGTTAGCCGGAGGTCGGGGGAGTCGAGCTCTGTGTCGCGGTGGAGGAGGGCATGCGAGGTGTCGATGCAGGTGAGGTGGTCGATGCGGTCGGAGAGCGGGGCGGAGGTTTCGGTTTCTGGGTCGGGGTTGGGGGTTGTCAGGGCGCGGGCGATGTTGCAGCTGTTTGCGCCTAAGTCGAGGACATTGGGGAAGGATCGTTTGATATCCTTTAGCAGAGGTTCGTTAGGAATTTGAGGTTTTAAAGAAGAGGGGAAAACCAAGGGACGGAGGGAAGGAATACCAGAAGCCGTTCGCAGAGTCGCGTTGCTACCTCGTCCTTGAGGTAGTCAACATTTCGGCTCTCTGTGACATTCTGCGCAGCGCGGTCTTTCTGTAAATGCTTGGTTTTGCGATTGAATATCTCCAGCACTGGGTTTCCGGGGGTTTGGCTGGCGAAGCAGCGGATGGGGGTGGTGGTGATGGTGGTGGACCAGGAAGCGCGGAGGAGGGGACGGAGAGGGCGGAGGGATGACATTCTCGATAATATTCTAGCCCTGATTGCGGGATTTCCAGGAACCTTGGATAAAGATATAAATGATTAATTCATGTTGAGGGGGGGGGGGGTGCATAGGGAGCTCAAGGAGTGATGCTGGAAGAAGTTGTTGGCGTTGACGTCGGAAGTTTTTCTTCTCCGCTTCAGCTTCTCCACGTCCAACTCAACTCAATTCATCCTCTCGACCCGACCTCGTCTGTGAGCTCTTCTTCCCCCATTTATCCCCCAACTAGTAGTTGATAACGAACTAATTGCAGATAGCACCATGTCCCGTCCCTTTCCCTACGCCTACATCTCCTGCCCCTGTGCAGATACCCCGGTCCCCGAACCCTCCAGGAAACGGAGGTCGCGAGAGTCGCCTCAGAAGATCAACCCAGATCAACCCCGTCCGGAGCCCCGACCGGACGACGACGACGAGCAGACCTTTGATCCGCGCTCTCCCCGCTCTAACTTTTCTCTGTACCCTCCGGAACACCTCCTGTACTGCGAGGACTGCCATCAGATCAAGTGCCCGCGATGTATCACAGAGGAGATTGTGTGCTGGTTCTGCCCCAACTGTTTGTTCGATACGCCGAGTAGCATGGTCCGGAGTGAGGGAAATCGGTGCGTCTTTTTTTTTTCAATTGATCCATTTGCTTGTGAAGTCCGTTGCTAATTGACCCGCAGATGCGCGCGAAACTGCTTCAATTGCCCCGTCTGCACGGCTCCTCTCGCCGTCACCGGGTTAGAAACCGGGGGCAGCCAACAGGGGCCCTGGGTGTTGGCCTGTAGTTATTGCATGTGGACGACCCTAGATATTGGCATCAAGTTTGACAAGCCCACAAATATCCGCACCCAATTATCCAGATTGACCGCAGATGACTCCTCCACGCCCGCGCGCAACCGTTCCAGGACCTTCGGCGAGCTCAGGTCCCCGCTGTCTACGTATGCGTCCATCGACGAGCAATTCCCGCCGCCGGGCGAAACTCGAGCTGCAGACAACTCCGCAGAGCAAGCAGATACCAATCCTACCACCCCTCTCGGCGCAGACGCCCGATTCGCAGCTCTAAAAGCTTTCTACAAGGATCAGATCGCCGCAACGGCCACCCCCAGCGACCCCCTCGGCGCGGACTTCGCAGCCGGGTTCTCCTCCCCCGGGGCCCTCAACCGCATCATGTCTCTATACGCCTCGTCATCCCGCCTCACCAACCTCTACGGCGGCGCCAACAAGAAGCCCAAGTCCCGACCTCCCGTCATGCGAGAGGCCCTAACAGCCAGCGAGGGCCTCCGCATCCCACCCCCAACCGCCGAAAACACCCTCATCAACCGCATGGTCTCGGACGACTGCGGCTGGGACGGCCTCGCGTCGATCGAGCAGCGCGCTTCACAATCCCCAGATACCCGCTTCGTCGAGGACCTCATCCCGCAGCCCGTACTGCTCCGCACAAAACGCTCCAAGCGCTGCAAGTCCTGCAAGCACATCCTCGTCAAGCCCGAGATCAAGCCGCAGTCCACACGGTTCCGCATCCGTCTCATCGCCCTCAGCTACATCCCTCTCCCGACCCTTCGCCCTCTCATCCTCCCGTCGACCTCGTCATCCGTCTCTCCTTCCGGCGCCCCAAACCTCGACGCCCTCCCACCCCTCAAACCAATCCAGCTCCTCCTCACCCTGAAAAACCACATGTTCGACCCCGTCCGCATCACCCTCGCCACCCCGTCCGTCACCCCGGGCCGCGTCGCCTCCAAGGTTACCATCCTCTGCCCGCAGTTCGACATCGGCGCGAACAGCGACGTCTGGGACGAAGCCCTGCAAGGCGCTACAGTCCCGGACCACCGTTCCTCCCGCGCCAGCCCCTACGAGAAAGTCGCCGAGGCAGGCAAGGTCTGGGACAAAGGGCGGAACTGGACGACTGTCGTGCTGGAGCTGGTTCCGGGGCTGTTACCCGGCGGACGACTCGGCAAACGCACTGCAACCGCAACCGAGGACGACGACAATAGCCACAATAATGATAATGACAATAATGACGATGACGATGACGATGACGATGATGACCACGACGACGACGATGATAGTAGTAACGAGGACGAAAATGCTGCGGCACTTGACTGGAGCGGACAGAGCAAAGACTCTACCCAGCAACTACAGCCCGACGAGGACGTCCTCGAGATCCCCGTCTTCGTGCGGATGGAATGGGACTCGGACAATCAGATTGAGCAGGAGGGGGTGAGCCGGGGCCAGAACACGGATATGGTGAAGCGGGAACTAGCCTATTGGATGGTGTTGGGTGTTGGGAGAATCTGTTAATCTTTTCTTTCGTGTTACCTATATACCCTAGCAACAGCCTGAACACACTACTACCTATTAATACATCTACATCTACATCTACATCGACAGTAAAGTGTGCAATACGAATAAGCAGGAAATTTTTGGTTATTTTTTTTCTTTCAACCACGCCGAACAAAGAAAACAGCCCGGACCAAAAAAAAGATCATGATTTAATTATCACATCAACATCACAATTCTCTCCCTGTAGAAAGCCCGATTTCAACAATCCCTTTCCCCCCTCGAGGAACACAGAGAGAGAGAGGAACTCTTTCCCCTCTCACCCATTCCCGAATGGTATTGTTTATTTTTATCAAGGAAAGAAAAAAAAAAAAGGATTGATGGAGCAAAGTACGTATCAAACAAGTCCCATAAATTTTTTCAATTATATTTTATTTTTTGTTCAAAGGCAAAAAATAAAAGATCATCTTTTTTTCTAGGAACTGTGTCTAAATCTCACCAGCACCGCTCTGGGGGAACTCGAACACGACCGCACGACCCGTCAAACGACGGTAGACCTCGCCGTAGGCATCGAGGCGGTGGTCGACACCGCCGCGCTCCTTCTCGTCGAGGATGACCTTGAGGGTCTTGCTGCCGTCCTCCTTGGTGCGGGTGCGCTTGCCGACGATCTCAACGGGGTAGACGAGGTCGGTGAGGATGGCGTCGTGCACGGCGGTCAGGGTGCGCGAGCGAGGGCGCTTCTGCTTCTGGTTGGTGCGAGAGTTGACGCTGCGCTTGGGGCGGGGGAGGATGCGGCGCTGGGCGACGAAGAGGACGTGGCGGTCGGAGAACTTCTTCTCGAGTTCGCGGGTCAGGCTGGGACGGTGCATGTTAGTATCTTATGTTGTGCGGGTGAAATTCAAGGGTGGGGGGATTTACCGCTGCTGGATCTTGTGGAAGCCCTGGAGGAGAGGGACGGGGACAAAGATGATGACTGCCTTCTTGCCGTGGCCGACCTCGACCTATATTTTTTCCTGTATGTTAGAGTTTTGGATTCTCTCAAATTGGTCTGTTGTTGGATTTGATGATGGATCGGGGAGAGGTAGGTGGTCGGTTCTGGTTCTGGGTCCTTCAAATTCTTGCCCTCCGTTCCAATTGATATCGAGCGATTCAAAAGAAAAAAAAAAAAAGCTTTCGAAATCAACAGAGACTCCAATACTCCCGGCCTCTTGATATCCATGTATCACTCTCTCCTTTTTCCTATCCAATTTATCCCACCACACCTCTCTGTATCATGTCCCTCGAAAACCCGCAACCAGAACCGACACCTCTGCTCTCCGGTGCAAGAATAAAGAATTTTTGTATCTCACCTCACGAGCAGACACAAACTGCAGGGGTCGGAGGGTAGCCTTCAGATCCTGTGTGTTGCTCTCCAGATCAAAGAGAGCGCCGGCGATCGCGGTCTCCAGCTCGGAGGGATTCTGCCTCGACGGCGAGTTGAGGGCGATCTTGTTGATGGCAGCCATGTTGTGTTTGCAAAGACGACAAGCGACGGAATACCTTGGCTGTGTCCTTCGTTGTTTTGTCGGCGGGTTGAAATTGGGCGGAGAGAGACGACGAAGTAACAACAAGAAAATTCAAGCCCTCAGCTGGGAAGCCCTCGTTCGTTTTCGGGTGTGGGTTTCGCGCTGTGGGATTTCGGAGGCGCGGCGTCGGGGCTCGCTTAGCGGAGGCCCAAAAGGGTTTAGCGCACCAGACGCGTTCCGCTTAGGGGATGGTCCGGCACGTGATTCGATTGCCCTCTTCATTTCCTCTGCAACTATGAACTACCTGGGGACGGAGTATACTCTCTCTCTGCCGAGGGGAGGTGGAATAACTACTTTCGTGATTGTTCCGTTGATAAGATGAGTGTCTTGGACTAACTAGAACCAAAGAGGAGTATTAATACTATCACGCTGACTCAAGACGAAACGCCGACAAAGACCAGGTTATCAGGTTCTCAACTCTTGTAATAAACCCAGCTTCGAAATAGAAATTGTATCTTCAAACACGGACCAAGCTGAAATGAAACAAAAAAAAAGGGAAAAAAATTTACATAATCAACACGCACACCCTTCCTTGGCCGTCGCCGCACCCCGATCCCCAAGATTCACCCTCGAGTCGTCACCCGATCGTCCTCCGCTGCCCAGCGTAGTCTGACCGGTGCCTGCGCCAGCTCCACGTCCACTCTTCAGGCTACTCTCCGGGATTGCATTGGCAATCGCAGTAAACACATCTACCACATTTAACCCGGTCTTTGCGCTGGTCTCGAAGAAAAGCAACCCTTCCTCTTCAGCATAAGAGCCGGCTTCCCGGGTTGACACTTTACGTGCATCCCCCGGGGTAGCATCCTGCTCTTCCTGGTTCTCGTCGCCGTTACCACCCTCGTCCTCTTCAGCGCCCCCACCGCCAGCAGCGCCAGCAGCACCGGGTGACGCGCGTTCGCTGTCACCTGTCTGCGTCTCCTCGCCGCCGTTACCTCCGTCGTTCGTCAAGTCCAGCTTATTTCCCACGAGGGCGATCACGATCCCCGGACTAGCTTGTCGTTGCAGCTCCGCCACCCAATGCTTAGCCTTGGTGAGCGAGGAAGGTTTGGTAACATCGTAGACGACCAGCGCCGCCTGGGCGTTACGGTAGTACATGGGAGCGAGCGAGGCGAAGCGCTCTTGGCCGGCAGTATCCCAGATTTCGAACTTAATCGTTCGGGTCGGAAGGGAGCATTTTTGGGTCAGGAAGGCAGCTGCATTGAAAAGCAACGAAAGAGATTGGTTGTTAGTTTTTCTACCGTTTCATCAGGAGTAGCACGTAAGGAGTGAGGGGGATGGAATGATAAGAACTATCATATCCCCACCCGCCGGCATATCGCATACTTACCTCCAATTGTCGGTTCTTTGTTTTCTTGAAAATCATTGTTGACAAATCGCAGAACCAACGAAGACTGTATGATAGAAACCCGTTTATCACGGGGTTCAATGATTAGTTTGCTTGGTTACCCATGTACAACAAGGGGAAATAATTTAAAAAAAAAAACGCCGAAAGAGATCAATACCACCTCGCAACAACGCAAAGACGGCAATGACGAAATCAGATGCCGCGATATGTTTTTAAGAAAAAAATATTAAGGAAATAGAAAATAGAGTAAAAAAGGTAAAAATGACAACGTACCTTTCCAACCGCCGCTTCCCCCAAAAGTACCAACTTCACACTACTACTCGGCTTCGGAGTGTTTGCGGATGTTGACTCAGACATGGCTGGAGAGAGTGAGGGGGGAAGAGAGAGAGAGAGAGAGAGAGAGTGAGAGTGAATGAGTGAGAATAATGCGCCCAACAAGTATATCGATGGCTATGCCGGAGATCAGGTCGTCTTGCAGGAAGAACAGCGCCAAACAGCTAGCTCGAGCTGAGCTGATTTATCAATCTAAAAAGAGCTGGTTTCAAATCGCGAGGGGCCCGGGTGGACAATGGTACTCAAGGTAGCCTGAAAGCAGACAATACCAAAACGTAAGCCAGAGAAAAATAACACGAGCAGAAAGCAGAGGAGCACGAGGCCTGTGGTTCGGTTTCAAGCAGGGGTTGTTTGATGATGGGCAAGAAAAGGCAAATGGGAAGACGCAGAGGAACACGTACCAGTATCGAGATATGAAATGGCGGTGGACAGCAGAAGCCGCAAGACTTGGTTCTTTTTATTATTATTGGATGTTTTGTTTCTCAATCTGGTCGATGATAGATCGATACCTTGCTACCTAGCCCTGAGAGAGGGGGGAAACTAGCAGAGTTTCTTTGGCGTTGGAGACAGTTTCGTCAGACAGTCGTCGGCCATGCTAGGCAAGGTACCCAGTCAGCAACTGGAGCAAGAGAGGCGGAGAGCGAAGCCCAACTGGGGTTAGCGTGCTCAGGCAGTCACGGGTGGGCACGAGTTTCCCGATAGGTAGTCGTGCTGGCCAAGTCTCCCTCCACACATGTTCGTTGTTCATTCAAAATATCATTCCAATCAGGACATAGTTCTGGTTTGTGGTTGGGATTTTTTACTTTCATCCATATTATCTTGTTTTTTAAGCTGTGGTTTTTTAACCTCAAGTCTGCGCGGTGAGGAGAGAAAAGAAAGCGGGGACAGTTCAGAGGACATCAAGGAAGTGCACCTCGCAAACATCTCGGCTTTACTTGACCAGACCTACAAATAACTACCGATGTATAGTTGGCACATCACCGTAGAGGAGTGTATTAACGCTCCAAGAATCTGAATCCCCCAAAAGTAAAATGAGTCCAACACTTCCGGCCCATCGCATAGCCAGATCGACATCGACACTCCAAACAGCAAAGAGACAGAGTGAAAAACATTATGTAGCGAAAAGAACGACAACAAAGTGTCAGAATGTGAGAGAGAATAAGAAAGATGAGACAGATCAACTCCCCTCGGCTCATACGCACCCAATTCACAGTTGCACTATGATTCGCAGGATCCAAGTCAGTTCCATTTCATCTGGCCAACACTTTTCCTTTGGTACTTGCCTAGTCCAGTCATAGTGTGCTCTCGAGTCATCTGTAGTATGTTTGGACGGTCCGTCAGCGCGTGTGGGCTGCATAGTGTAGTCGGCAGGGTAGAGACTCACATTATTATTCTTCTTTTTTAAAAAAAAAAATGAAAATGAAAATAAAAGGAGAGCAAAGCCACACAATAATATTTATCCAATGTATCTATACCATGCAGTCTAGGCATGACGTGCCATTTAGGAACGATCGCCAGAACAGCTAGAAGCAAAGCCCTTTGCGATGGGATCCAGTCAGGTTACATGGTCCAGCGTTGTACGGCAGGAATTTTGCAGAGCCCGGTAGCTGCCCAAAAAAAGAAGCACATGCTAGTTGGACGTCCGAACACCTGGATTCTCGACCAGGGTCCGCCAGATCATGCTCAGGTAGGTTTGGTTCAACGTTCGACCGGCAAATCAGATCCTCCTTCCCGTCTGTGACATCCCGTCAACCAACCCTGCGAACAATCAGGAAACGATATCGATGGCATCGGCGGTGACTCGTTCTCGCTGGAGCCAAGCCTTACACAAGGGTATTTGTGGACTTGTCAAATAATTGTGGACTCAAGGCACTCCTGCTTTCATTCTCAATGGTGAATTTAGTAATAGTACACAGAAGCACACACACAAAAGTACCACGTTGGCAAACAAAGAAATTTAACAAAAAAAAAAAAGACGAACTCAAATCGATAAGAAATAAAAAGGAAAAAGGAAATCTTTGGCCGCGAGGCCCAATATTCTAATCTGTCTTGGTATCAATCCATGCATCCCAAAAAAAAAATCAAAAAAAAAATTAAAGCCCTTCCCTGTCTATGCCAAACGCCATGTAAGAGAGACAAAGTGCCACAAGTAGACAAAAGAAATACTGGAAAAATGTCACAAAATCAACAATCTTCAACAAAGCACTTTTTGTGTCAAAAATATCATAGGCCGGAACTGGTTCGTGTCGATGGAATTAAAGTTGTAATAAGAATTGTTGCAAGAGAAATTCGGTCGAAGAATGAAGAGGTATGGTCATGTCGGTCGAGAGTGGAAGGGTGAATTTCCAGGCGTAGAAAGGACGTGATTAAAAAAGAACAAGAAATCTATAGAGCTCGAAACCAATGACGGCCAATGCTAAACGTAGTGTTACAAGGAACTGGAGAGCCAAATTAGCGATGAAATAGAAAGCACCGGGGTGGTAGTCGGAAGAGCCACTTACAATGAAAATGGCTGACTTGATCGCGGACACGTCAAACTCCATGGGCCATGGCGCCATGGAACAGAACCACAAATCGACTTTTCGCTGAAGACAAGAAAAATGCAGTATCATGTGGTTTGCACATGTCCTTCATCACGAGCTCATCGTGTTGTTGGCGGTGGTGGTGGTGCACCTGGCTTCTTCACTCCTGTGGTATCGTACGCTCCTCGTCCCATGTTGAAAGCAGAGAGATCCCTGAGAATCATTGTGGATTCTGCACAAAGAGCCATGGTTAGAAGAAGTCAAGGTTATGGCGTTGAGGAGTGGGAAGAATGTGTGCAAGGGCAAGGCAACAATGAGATTTTATGGTTGGCTTGGGGAGTTGAGAGGGGAAGTCCGCTTGCGAGCTGGATAAGTGGGATTGAGACATTGGGAAGAGCTCACTGTTTAAATAATGACAAGGAATTCGTCAAAAATAGCGATTATAGTAAAATCAAAAAAAGGCCACCCGATTTATTATTAGTGTGCGTTTGGATGACAGCGTATGTACCAGACTAACGCGGTACCCAAGACGGACACGCTGATAGATGTTGCAAGCTGCAGGTGAGATCCGATCCTTATTAAGAGGTCCACAACCCCGAATCTAAGGCAGGGTGACGCAGTGACGACGCAGAACAAGCCTGTAGGGCAGGAATGCGACGCCAAAAAAGTACCAAAAAAATAGATGGGTAGTCAGGAATGGTAGAACTCCCAGTGAATCAGTCGACAGATCTCGACTTTTCAGGAAAGGGTTCTGCTCTCTGTTGCTTTTTGAAGCGTTGGAGATGTTGGCACGACTGTTGGGCGTTCGTTTTTTTTTTTCAGACCTCTTGAGCTTCGTTGTAGCCAGACGCAGGGGTGTACAGATTGGTTATTCGAGAACGATGCGATCGAAAACCAGAAATCGGAAGAGTAGAGGGGCCTAATGCAGCAAGGAGGATGATCCTAGAAAGGAGGAAGTGCCACGGAAGTGGTCCGTCTGATCCGGGAAAAAGAAAACAACCCTGGGATGTATCGCAAGGGAGGTAACGTCACGAAGGGCTGTAGAAGTTGTTGAGGACGGAGAGGTAGGAAGGAGGAGGACAGGGCGAGGTTAATTATGGTTCAAAGAATGAATGGATGAAGAATTTGAAGGCAAGATGGTAGAAGGGGGAATCATCACAGAGATATATAGGAAGGGTCCTTCAGTATTTTTTTTCTAGCTCTGATTCACGAAACTGTAAAATAAATCGAATAATTAAATATTATAATTAAACAGAGGAAATAAATCGAATAAAATTAAATATCAGAAAAGCAAGGTCGAAAGTTACGAAACAAAAAAAAAAAGATGCTGGAACAAAAAATAGACCAGGAAAGGGGAAGAAAGAAAATCAAAATGACAGGAAAAGGTAAAAATAAGAATATTTCGGAGCAATAATAATACACACCAGACTAAAAGTCATCATGAGAATATGACGGCTCGTAAGAAATAAAATAAATAATAATAATAATAATAATAATAATAATAATAATACGGGAGGCCCAAGGTAAAAATAACATGGAATAAATCACAAAACGAGAAGCTCTGCGGCTCTCCCGTCCCGATGGTAAGGTACGCGAAGCTGTGGGTGCGATCCATCTCCCCCTTTCTTTTTTTTACTGAGGGGGGGTTCCTTTTCCGGCCATCCCCCCCCCCCAGTCCCCAACGTTTGACGGGGACCACTCCAATTTCAGGTTATTTTACTCTATTCGGATTTTGGTTCTCCCACCCCCTTCGTCCCTTCTTTGTCTGGCCCGCCTGGCTTATCACAATCCGAGGCCCTTCAGAGAGGGAAGGGAATGGTCAGAAATCAGCTGAGTGATAGGGATTGCCTCCCAGTAGGCGCTCACCGGGGGGTGTGACCCAAATTGCAGTGCGAAACGGCGTGTCGAAAAGGCAGGGCGAGGGCGAGTAAAATAACGGAGGTACCTCGGCGTCCTTTGATTGCTTCCCTCCCAACAGTATGAATCGATGAATAATAATGCCAGGGAACCAACAAGGTACCGAAATGGCGTCAACTCACAAGTCAGTCAGCCACCATCGTTTGAACTGATCTGGAAAAAGAGAGAAGGGGAAAAAGAAAGGAAATAAATTCGAGCTCTCCACTTTTTTTTGAATATCAGAAAAGCTCGACACCAAGAACCGATTTCTCGGACAGGTTAAATCATTAATGCAGCAGAAACGAAAAAGAAAAGGTGAGTGGGGCCAAACTGCACCCGCTACAGAACCGCGGATGCATCCGAATCCAATGCCCATCCTCTCGATGGATCCGCTAGGGCTTGTCTGGATCCATGATTTCATTATTCTCGCGTGGTGGTTTCGGTACCTGGACGGCGTAAAAGTCAGGGGCGCTTAGACAAGGAACGATCTCCAAACAAGCCCTACTTTGTACACCCTTCTCTGTGGCCTAGAGGTTCTAAAGCCCTTAGCTCCCATCCTTTTCTAACCTGATCCAGTATGATATGTGAATGGGATTCGCATTTTCTAATTTTTCAGGAACGCGAGTATTATTGGTGGTGGCGGCTGCGACGGGAGAACCAGTAACAAACTCCAAAAGAAATTTTCATCGATTGAGAGAGCTATCCTGGCCTCTTACTCGGTAGATAGATGTTAGCTCAGTCCAAAGGTGACGGGTAATTCTAGGCAAAACGGAACATGTGAATAAACTCAGCCCAGTAGCGGCTTCCTTCCATGCATAGGTTCCAGAACCCGGCTCGGCCGTGATCGAAACCCCACGACCGTCGGGGCGCGATTGTTTGATGAATGCATCAGACATACCCGCCGTACATGAACCTGACCTCATAGGTATTACTGGCAAAGGTCTGAAATGATAGGCGTCTAAAGGAAGGCCACATGGAGCCGACCCAGATGCTTCCTATTTCTCGGTTCCTCGCTGGAGGATAGACGCACTTCTGAGGTTTGAGAGACTATCACGATCCAGATCACCGTTTATTGATTGTCTAGCTTGGCCCACACGGTCTCCTGATTGACTCCTCCTCCTCCTCATGTCAGACGGGTGGATTTCTTGTCATATTTTGTCTACGGGTCACTTGATATACCTAAGTAGGCCCAGAACGGGAAAGGGAGAAAGGGAGCATCCATCAGGGAAAAAGGAAATCTTGAAATCATAGATAAGAATTATGATTTCTTTTTCCTACAACTTTTGCATGACTTCATTTTCTTTTTTTCTTCTTCCCACGCTTCTTCCTTTCCTGAAAGTGGTCACCAGGGAAATCGGCACTCCACTGACTAAAAGGGGGAAGTTTAAAAGCTGCCAGCGAATAGTGGGTCTCTCAAAAATAATGATCAATGATCCGGCAAATCCACTTTTTCTACCCACGTCTTCTGCTTCTGGTTTTCCCCGGTCCGGTTACGTATTATGTACCACCACGTCTCTTCTTCGCTGCTTCTAGCGCCTTGCCCTGCTTGTTCCCTCTCCCCACACAGCGCCGTCTGTGATTTGGCAGGCTGCGTTGCCGTTCGTCCCACGACCTTCACAGAAGAAGACCCATTTTACTCAATATCTGGATAACTTCTGGACCTTCTAGAATTGTTTTGGAATTCTCTCATCGGCCGAACTGAATTTGTTTTTTTCTCGGCCAGCCACCCTATTATTATGAACACCATGGATATGTCCGGGGTGACATCTCCCAAATCCCAATAGAGGTAAGTATGGTATCAGGAGGTATTACAGCATCTTCCTTCCGTCTAAGGTAGGTAAAATTACCTCAGCGACCACCACCCCATGCAACAGCTTCACTATGAAATAAATTTTCGCCTTTCTGTTCCCACCAACCATGAGAGTTCCTTTCCCCAACCCTGTGAAAGGAAGGTCAACCATTATTTTAACGAACCCACTTTTAGAATTCATTCTGGGGAGGAGCGGAGGAAAAAAAGCCGAAACAGCATCATTGCAACGGGAAAAGGAACCAGATCCTGGTCTTGATTGGATTTAATCCTGGACAATTCAGCCACGCGATTCATTGTCTAAGGTGTTCTCGCTTCCTGGTCTGATGTAGTGTCGGCTACGGGAAGCACATGCTTGCTCCAGGATTTGATTACTTATTTGACTTGCTTACTCGGCCAGTCTCTTTGGCGGCGTCGTTATGGGTGACATGGTTTTGTGGGTTTGACTGCGCGTAAGCGTGTTTCATCCACCCGTTAAAGACGACAGAAGGTAAGCTCAACATGCTTAATCTTCAGGATTTGATGGCGATTATCTCTCGGTATTTTTTCTGCGTTAGCTGTGTGACCTCAGTGACGCAGAAACGAATTTTTTTTCGTCCTTCAGGGTTTGAAACGGTTGTATCACTACGGGAGTAACACCGTGGCGCTATCAGATTGGCCAACGTCTCAGAAAAATTTTTTTCTTGATCAATTGGATGCCAGGTAAACCTTTTTTTTTTTTTTTAATTTTCCCTCGGGCTCCTGGCACTTTCTTTTAGAAACGTGGATGCTTATGTTTTGATTTATCTTTGACTTAACTTCAAAGTAAACATGCGTTAGCCTCCTCCGTACCGTAGTCAGGTCCCAGAGGTTCCTGCATGGTTGGTGCATATGGAGCCGATTAAGGTGCACAAGTCGCTGCCTAGCGAGGCACTTATCCTGCAGCAACTGCGGGTATTCCAGCTTCCAGAACAATTCCAGAAGGAAAAAAGAAAAGAAATTAAAAATTAAAAATCCCATCCACCTGGTCCTGTGCTCCATTCCACGGTTCACATCCCGCGGACCGAGCCATTTTCAATCTTCTGATCTGTTTTATTTACCTATTTGCTTTTCTCTGGACTCAGTAGGTACTGTAGCGGATAGTAATTTTGAAACCCCAGAGAGATGAGAAGGAGAGAATGAGAGAGAGAGATATTTTCAATTACCAGCCCCTGTATTGTCACAATCAGGTAACCTCCGACACACACTACCCAAATACTAACAAGTCCCGACTATTCCAACGGAGTACAGCCCGTTTACCAAAGACAGCTAGAACACCACTAGAACCATACACAGTACAGATCTAAAATAAAATGGAGAACAGCTTATCCTCCGTTTGGGAGAGAAACCGTTGAGAAATGGAAAAATTCCATTAGTGAGGTCCGCCGCTCTCCTCTAGTAAGCATCTAGTGAGGGGGCGGTGGGGGCGCACAATTGGCAGGAGGAGATTTCCGCCTTCCGCGCCCAGGCGCTATTTATTCCCGCAACTAGGGAAATCATGCATGGAGGAGGGTTTACCTATAAGTTACAACGCAAGCCGAGGATGAATTGGGACGGGATGATCATTTTTGGTTCTGGCTTTAGCTTCGGAGACCTGAAGAGGGATCTTCTCTCTCGCGTGGTGAGAAAGGAAAGGAGGATCGTACTTTTCCTTGTGGAGACTGGAGAGAAAGAGAGAGGCTTGCAGTGTTGAAAGGTGGAGGGGAATCCTGCGAAGATGTCATTCAGAATCCCGAGGTCAGATAAAACCTACTACTCCGGAGTAACTATAGGGCGAGGCAATAAGGTAAGATTTGGAAAGTATCTTGGGTAATCATCGGCTGGGGTCGGTGATCTTCTGTTTTTTGCTTGCTTTTCTTTTATTTTGATTTTAAACCCTTTTCCACGCGGTCAGATAGCACATACTCCGTAAACAAGTCAGAAAAGTCTTACCAAATTCCCGGGTAGACTAGCGATGAGACTGAGCTGGATGGAGAAGAGGTACAGAGTGCGGAGGTACTTTTTCTGGGGAACGTCAGCAGAGAGAAGGATACCCACGGCAGATATTCATCTAATTTTGACCAATAATGGTAAAGTACATAATCTAGTCGCTCTTTAGTCGAATATGAGGGGAAGAGGGGCAGAAAGGTACGGTGGAGGTGTCCACAACAAGGGACCGACTGTATCATCTATCTCTGGGACTCTCGCAAGGGAAAATCGCGCTCTGAGAAAGGGAGAGACATACTGATTCAGAATCCCATTTTCTTTAATTTACATGATTCACTTGATTCATTGATTCATCTCCATGATGCACCAGCTGCAGAAGCCAGGGTCCCGGAGCAGTGGCCGCCTTCGATTCCTAGATCGAGGCAAAAAGAAAGCGAATCCGAAAAATAAAGTGAAATTGATTGATTGATTGATCGATCTCCGCTGGTAAAATGAGGTCTGGGCCCTCACATGGCGACGGGGATGAGAGAATCTGTTTCCGGGGAATTAGTGTTCTGCAGGGGGAGATCACGGTTACCTGAGTGGAGGAAACAGCTGTGTCCTCCTGGCTCTGCCTGGTATACGGAGTACAAAAGTGGGAAAAGAAAGCTAGTACGGCGGTGTAATCTGCGGCGGGCGGAGGCTGCATGCGCCTCTGCATGAAGAGAAGGAGAATCATGGCGGATCTACCGATCTGCTGTGCAACAGGAGGCTGAAGGGGTCTGATCGCGATCGATTACAGACAGCCTTGCAGATTTATTGGAATGGATATGCGATGGAAGCAGGGGAGTGGGCAGCGGTAGCTGAAAGGTTTACTTAGTCAGGCGAGGTGCATGAACCCTCTGGCGTCTGCAGGAAGATAATCTGGAGAGCCCCTCCCTATCTGAAGGCGTTGCTAGCTGCCAAGTTTCCCTCTCTACTTGCATTTGTGAGTAATCCCTACTTTAATCATGCCTTCAATTTCACAATACAAGTAGTAACTGTATGATAGAGGCTAGCTTTCTGAAAAGAAGATGAAGGTTGATTCCTCATATTGCCGTCGGTAAGCCGCTAATATACACACATCACATTATCAAACTCTACACCTCCTTTCCCCCCTCACAATTGAAAGCCACACGTGCCTATCAGATGGACACCTATCACATTCACCCTTAGCGGCTCAACCGTAATAACCGCGAAAACAACGCTATATGTCAGGAATCCTCCTCCTCTTCGCCATATCCTGTGGTGCTGAGACGCTCCTCGCAAAGCATCCCCAGTTCAGTGACGATTGACCAATAGGCCGTATCTCGGTATATTTTTTCCGATTATAGGTGCGAATGACTTAATTTAAGCTTCCGTGGGCAATCCCAGGCTTGAAAAACACTGGGAGATCCACACATCCCGTTCGCTAGAAGGTTCTGAATCCACTTGGATGCAGGAGGAGGGGCGCGGAATTGCGGCCAGTGGATCTGGGATATTAGCGGCTCAGGTCCGATTTCCATGAGATTGATTTACCTTTTTTTTTTTTTTTTTCCAAGACACAGAAAAAACAAACATGTGCTCAACCAGATGGTGTTAATCAAATTTACCAGTAATCCTGGGAAGATCCTGAGTCAGAACCGATACAGACTCGTGTTCCGCCATAAAATTGAGAAAAGTCCAAAAACAAACGAAAATTAGGTATATATATATATATAAATTAAAAAAAAAAAAAAAAAACACTCGAGATCAAAGAAAAACGACTGCTCTCTAACGCATCCACCCGACATTCTGGAACCCGAATCTCCTTTCCCCGTTCCGGACCCAGAAAACCGCACTCCCTTTAATCCTGTTTAGCTCTCCTGGATTGTTGATGGATCACGAATCCATGATTTGGACGGCCCAGCCAAAGGAATATTCAATTGTCCATCTGCCTAGAAAAAATGCTGCACCGGGGGGCGCCGGGTATCTGGTTCCTGATCCCCCAAGCCACAATAATCCACTTCTACTGCCCTTTTTTTTTTTTTTTTTCTTCTCCTTTCCTCCCTGTGACCCCACTGATTTAGCCTTGCACATGCAAAGCTCTTACCTCTTTAGGTTATTGGGGAAGCACCTATCTATCTATTTATCCATCCTTATTTATTCACTCTAATGAACTCACTCCTGTACTTGAGCAAGCTAGTAGTGGACATGTCACTGTTGTCAAACCTGTCATTTGGAGTCTCCATTTCCTGGTTCTCATGTTGTCAAACGGACTGACTGTTTACACCGGACTGCTCTCCTTAAAGTTATCAAAAGCTCGCCCGTTCAGCCCGTGTCCCGCCCCCAAAGATATTTCTTGAAGAGAAACCATCCCAAACCCCCATTGACTTCGTCATCCCCAAGACACGGTCTCGCCCTAGTATGAATGAAGATCTCCCACGCGGCAAATACCCGCATCTCTATTGGGGAGGGGGGGGGGAGGCAAATTCTTGTGATGGGTTCAAGGGTTTAATCGGTGATTTTCCAGATTGTCCTGTGGCTTTTTGCCATGTCGACTTTCCTGTCCCTCTAGTTATGTTATATCAAGGGTACGGGCATCGACAAACATACCCTGAAAAAGCAAAGGGGCGAGTCAAACCGCGCGCACACACAAACATCCCAAAAATAAAATAAACCAACAATAAAAATCAAGGTCCTGGTCTAGGTTCAGGTAAGAAAAAAAATAAATAAAAAAGCAAAAACCCTGAAGATGACTTCGGAAGAATATTTCCAACAAAGTACCCTATCTACAATACCAGATTCCGTAATATAATACCTACCCAGCGACAAGGATCAGGAGAGCAAGCCATCCCCGGTGCACTGGAGTGGCCACCACACAACCCAAGTTTTAACATGGTTGATATTGAGCCATGATAATCATGCATTGTGTCAACCCCCCATCATTTTGATTCACCATCTCTGCCTAAGTCACTACCATCTGCTCCCAAGTCCCAACCCCTGATGATCCGTTTATCTACTTTCTTAAAACAACTGCCTGTTCGTCTGCTACGGGCCGGCCCTGAAACATATCTCCGCGGGAACAACCGTACCGTACCTCAATCAATGGGGGGCTAGACTCCGTCACTCTCACTCTATATCTATCTATCTATCTATACCTTGGATCTCAGGATCAGGATCAGGATCAGTATTGGGGGCGAGGGGGGCACCCAAATACGAAAGATATGACATGAGCGACACCGGAAATGAGAACCGGGATTAGCAATGAGATATCTATCTGTCTCTACCAATAGTTATCTATAACCACCTAGTCTACTCCGTAGTTGCGAAGTAGTTCAGTCCAATAACACCTTTAAATATATAAATATATATATATATACTGACCCCCTGTAAGCACTATATAGCCAAGTAACTACTAAACCACCCGACGGAGGATCTCGTTGCCCACCACCTTAATCAACCTAGACCATAGTAGCGGGACTCTTGGTAACGATGACAACAACAGCGGACTTGAACAAAGTACTCCGTAGCATAAGTAGGTACATCTTTTTTTTTTTTCACGGTGGCGGAGCAAAGAATGAGGCGAGAAGGTGATGTGATCATGACCGCCGCCGCTGCCCTACTTGGTCCATTGCCTGTCGATCAGGGTGAAGTTTTTCTTTCTCTTTCTTTCTTTCTTTCTTTCTCTTGTTATATTTATTGATTTATTTTTATTTTTATTTTTTTTAATTTTGGTTAGGGAGGGAGGGACTAGGTATGACCCGGGTTTCTGGTGCTGATGGCGGGTTGATCTATTCTGTTCGAAAGGTTGATCTGTCAGCTGGGGAGACAGCTCACATGGGACAAAGGGTCAAAAGTACTCCATGTTCGTATCTATTTTAATCGATTGAATCTTTTTCTTTTTTTTTTTTTTTTTTTTTTTTGATGCTCAGTCAATTGTGTGTTGGGTTGGGACTTGGTGATGGTTGCAAGGTTGCTCTGTTTTTGTCAGATACCGAGAACTCCGCATGTTGAACTAGTCACCGGCTACTTCATTCTTATTATTATCCACTACTCCGTGTTATTAGTAGAATTATTTATTAAGATATTCCTGGGGATCTAGGAAAATGATTGTGTGTGTGTGCGTCGAAAGTACAATATATATTTGCTGCATCTTCTAACCGAGAGGGGTAATTTGCTCAGGGGACGTGATTGGATCTTTCTTGTTTCTCTGGCTTCCTCGATTGACCTCCAACCTGATCCCTCCAGATTCAATCGGTGTCTCTACCTGATCATGTCGACGGGGTTCCAGGGAAGTACCCAATCGTTTTGCGAGTGCGAGGGGCTGGAAGGAAGGAAAAGTCGAGAACGAAAACTTCTTCGTTTCTGCATGGTGCGGAGTACATGGCACGGACATATGCCTGCGATTTCTAACCTGTTGTACTGCATCAAGGCAACCAGGCTCGACCTTTGACTCGGGTAAGGTAGCTACTCCTAGTTTTCACTTTCCCCACCCCCAGGAAACGGCCCAACTCGATTGATTAATTGGGCCCATGGGTTGAGATGCAACTGTACGCCATCTCGAACTACTCCGAAGAAAGGGTAGAAAGTTAGCCAGGCTGGCCACCAATTGCAGAGAGACGAAATTAAGAAGATGAAAAGAAAAAAAAAAGTCCGAGCGTTACCTGTTCATCAGTCTGGCAGATTAACACGCGTTTCCCATTCTCAGGTGCCTTCGTGATATCCAGCATGGTCTGATCATCAGCTGGTCCCTTCTCGTTGGCCTCGCTGTCAATGGCGAAGCCCAGACTGCGGCATTTCTCGACAAGGGTCTTGCGCAGTAAGGCACTCCTCTCGCCGATTCCTCCAGCGAACACCAAAGCGTCGACCTGGCCGTCGAGCTTCAGGTAGTAATTGCCAATGAAGCCCAACATGCGGTCGACCAGAATGTCAAATGCAAGCTTATGCTCCGCGGTTGGTGGGGTTTCCACAGCGATTTTGGAAAAATCCGTTGTCCCTGTCAGGGCTTTCCAGCCTGACTGCTTGTTGAGTATTTCCTCTGCCTAAAGCCCCCCGCGTGCCACGATGCAATGCATCCCGCCTCCTTGTTAGACTTGATCCCCTAGGTATTCTATTTCTTTTCTTAAAAGAAAGGGAAGTGATGAAACATACCGTGCTGATATGCATCTCTTTCGTGCTTGCAGGGCTCAAACTCCCCGCTTCGTTGGTATAATGAAACACGAGCCTAACCAAAGCCTTGGATTAGCCTCGCTTTTCTCCCATTTACCTGCAAGGAATGCCCGGTTAGGCTGGAGAAATCAGGGAAAGGAAAGCTACTCACGATGGGTCAATATCGCCACTACGTGTGGCACCCGGTAACCCGGCCAAGGGGGTCAACCCCATCCTAGATCCCAATAGGTCAACCTTAGAAACGCAAGGGGAGGTATGTATGTATGTCTGGACATACGTGGTATCGACAGACTTTCCCTCCTTGATCGCGCACATAGAAGCACCGCTTCCGATATGCATGGCGATCAAATTAGTCTTTTCGGCTGGTTTGCCCAGATGCCCCGCCACAGCGCGGAGGATGAACGAGTAGCTGATCCCGTGGAAGCCATACTTCCGCAAATGGTTCGCCTTGGCAACTTTCTGGTCAATTGGATAGGTTGTAACATAGACAGGCATGGTCTGGTGGAAGGAGGAATCGAAGTAGGTGATGCTCTGCACGGAGGGGAGTTCCTCTCTGCAGACACGGATGATCTCCAGAGCGGAGAAATTGTGCCTTTCCCCCAGTTAGAACAGTGACAAAGTTGCGAAGAAGGCCGTTTTATTTATTTTCTTACAAAGGAGCCAAATCCTCCAGCTTCTCAAGGTTGTGATATGTCTCATCGGTGATCGTTACTGCGGAACTGAAATCACCTCCGTGAACGACCCGGTGGCAGATAGACGCCAGATCGTCGGTACTGGCTACTTCGGAGAGCTCGGGATCCGCGAAGCAGCGCTGAAGGAGGAATTTGAACCCATCCTGCGGAGTTTTGATGGTCTCTTTGACCTCCTCTTTGATTTGTTTCCCGCCCCGGGTGAGTTTGAATGATGGAGGCGGGGCAGTAAGGCCAGAAATCTCAGCATTGACGATAACTTTGGGAGGTTTCTCGAACGTAAAGAAGGTTATCTTGACCGAGGATGAGCCTGCATTGACGGCGAGTATGGATTTGCGTGGCATCTTGGGTTGAATTGGTGGTTCTGAGTGATCGGAAAGAAGCTGGAAATCAGCAACGTATATCGAAAGCTTTTTTTCCTCGGTCTATTGCTCTCGTTTCCCTGGTAATAATTCCCCTGGCCTCTCTTTGCCTTTTTGATCCTGATTCTTGCGTATGTGTTTGGCAGAGGCGAGGCTGGTGATGTCAAGCAGATCCGTAGTGACGTATGGATGAAACCGTCGCATTTTATACCAAACAACAAATATCAACATTCGCTTTGTTCCCCCCCTTCCCCCCCCCCCCCCCTCTCGCTAACGATAGGAAGTAAAAAAAAGAGCTTGTTCCTAATCAACTTCATCAACTAATTCTTCTAATAATAATATTCATAATCGTAATACACCATCATGCCCGGAGAGGTCATCGACCGACCCAATCCTCCAGCAGAGCCATCGCAGATCCCGGAAGCAGCGGATCAACTGTTGGTCCAGTCGCAGAGAAGAACTCTGGACCAGACGATCTGCGATGCTCTGTTCAAGTTCCGTCGAGCTGCATCGTACATTGCTGCAGGTGAGCCGCCGCATTACTCTAGTTTCTCAACCGGATTCAAACTGACACGAGCTAGCAATGATTTTTCTCCAGGACAATGTCCGGTTGCAGAGAGATTTGAAGCCAGAAGATATCAAGCCAAGCCTCGACTACTAGGTTCGTGCCTGGCCTTGGTTCCCAAGATATATAGTATGCGCCAAAAACTAATAGATGAATTTAGGCCACTGGGGAACTTGTCCGGGTTTGATTCTGGTATACTCCCATCTAAACTATATCATCAGGCAGCAGAATCTGGACATGCTGTTTGTTGTTGGGCCCGGGCCTGGAGCACCAGCGGTGCTGGGGTCTTTGTGGCTTGAAGGTTCACTGAGGAAGTTCTATCCTCACTACGCTACCAACACCGATGGTCTCTGATATCAACATTTAGTACATCGGCCGGGTTGCCAAGGCTGGGCGTGGTTAATTTGGACTCCAGTTCTAAGGTAGACGGGTAGACGCTAATATGAGTGTCGTAGTCATATTAATGCCGAAACGCCTGGTTCCATCCATGAAGGTGGAGAATTGGGCTGTGCCTTGGCTGTCTCCTTTGGGTCTGTGATGGGCCCTGGAAGAGATCCGCAAGATCCAACAAGCGGCGCGCTCTAGGAAGCCAATTATGAAGCCGAGATGGCCGATGCTTATTTTGCGAACGCCCGAAGTGGGCGCAAACTTTATCTGCTGTGAAGGTGACTCGCGGAGGCTTACCATTCTCCATAGGGCTGGTCCGGGCCAAGAGAGTTACATGGGCAGTACATCGAGGGATCATTCCATTCACATCAGGTTCCTCTGCCTAACGCAACGAGTGATAAGTAAGAACTATAGGCGCTACAGGCCTGGTCATCCTCATACAAACCGCAGGAGCTCTTTACGGAGGCAGGGAGCGTTACCGAGCAAATTAAATCCATAATTCGGCCCGACGATTCGAAAAACCTGGGCCAGCGGGCTGAGACTTACAAAGGCAATGTGGCTCCAAAGTTGCCTGACTGGAAACAATTCTGCGTGGAGGGGACACAGCAAAGTGCAATGGCGACAATCGGCAAACTTATTGATAAACTTTTCGTCCAGAACCCGCATAGTGTGCATCTGTTCTCTCCGGATGAGCTGGAAAGTAATAAGTTAAGTGCCGTCCTAGAACACACAGGGAGAAATTTCCAGTGGGATCAGTTCTCAAATGCGCGAGGTGGGCGTGTAATTGAGGTTCTGAGCGAGCATATGTGTCAAGGCTTCATTCAGGGTTATACCTTGGTGGGGCGGACGGCGATCTTCCCATCTTATGAAAAATTTCCTAGGGATCGTTCATACAATGATGGTGCAATATGCCAAGTCCATGAAAATGGTAAGTGCAACCACATTTCGGTCTATTCAGGGGTCGGAACTAACGGCCGTGAAGGACAGAGAAACATCCTGGCACCGCGGTGTCATTAGCATCAACCATATCAAGACCAGCACTTGGGCCAGACGAGAGCACAATGGGTTCTCCCACCAGAACCCATCTTTTATCGGCGCAGTCTCAATTTGAAACCGACAGCCGCCAGAGTTTACCTGCCTCCGGATGCGAACACATTCCTTACCACACTTAATCATTGCCTGAAGTCAAAGAACCATATCAATGTCATGGTGGGCTCGAAGCAGCCAACTCGGGTGTACCTCAACCCCGAACAGGCAGAAAGGCACTGCAGGGCCGGTGCATCCGTGTGGAGATTCTGCAGCACCGACGACGGCATCCGCCCCGATGCCGTTCTTGCGGGAATAGGCGTGGAGGTGATGTTTGAGGTTATCTACGAAGCAGGTATACTGCGCAAGCGGTGTCCCGAGCTCCGTGTCCGGGTGGTCAATGTGACAGACTTGTTAATTCTCAAAATCGAAGGAGCTCATCCGCACACGCTGACAACAGAAGATTTCGACAATCTCTTCACCAGAGGCAGACCAATCCATTTCAACTATCACGGGTATCCGAGCGAACTTAAAAGCCTGCTCTTTGGACGGCCGCGTCTCGACCGGGCGACTATCAGCGGGTACATAGAGGAAGGAAGTACCACCACGTCGTTTGATATGATGCTTGCAAACCAGGTGTCTCGGTTCCATGTTGCGCAGGCTGCTCTTCGGGGAGGATCAAAGTGGAACGAGACGGTCCAGGTCTGGCAGCACGAACTGTACGCTGAGCTGGAGCATGATATTGTTCAGACGAGACGGTGCATCGTTGCTAATCGCAAAGGTATGTCACCCTTTTCTGACGCCAGATTCCTCTGCCTATGTGCAATCTGCGGCCGGTGATTAACCATTTTGTAGATCCTGACGACATGTATGCCTGTCCGACATTCGGTTGAGGAAATGCATCACAAAGGGTTGAATCGGGCTGTGCTGTTGCGAGGCTTAGAGGAAAAGTTCTCTCTAAATTGAACGAAGATCTGTTTCCTGATCTGGAATGACATCTTCAATATAAGTAGAGGAAATCATTGTAGATCGGCAGCAACGTGGCAATGCCGTAGATAATCTTGACATGTCGATGAGCTGAGAGGAGAAGACCAACACAACTCGAACTGTGGAGACAGCCTTAGGCCTCCCATATTTAACTCCCCCCAAGCCTCACGTCTTAGTGCTGATGTAATCTCTCTATTGTGGAAGCACAACGCGCGCACTGCATGAATCATTCGAAGATCACACCGAGCAGCACCATGTCTTTCTTGAGATATGATTCTTCCTTTTCTTCACCATCATTGGCAGCAGAGAGATCCTGGTCGATATCTTCCAATCCCAGCAACATGTCCAACTCCCAGCTACAGTCCACTTCTCGTATCCCCTACATGGAATATCATCCTTCACACCAGGCCAACAGAAGTGTCAGAAAACCGCCACTTCTAGATCCTCATCAATGACGGTTAATTTTATCTCATCCTGGAGGCTGTGCTCAAGCGAATGGATCTCGCAAGGTCAACCGGCTTCGGCCCCAAGGCAGTGCCCGAATCCCGGGCTGAGTGGTCGGGTCCGGACTCCACCCTCGCTTAACCGCTTGGCATTATATCTCGTTCATCTCTCGTGGCTGATCAGAGTGGCACCCCGATCGAATCTCGGAGCATTCGGCGCACCAATGGAAGGGGCCATACGACTAGCAAGTCACGAGCCCCCGAATGAAATGCGGCTCGAGTGACGGATGGCGCCAGAGCTTGATGGGCGGGATCCGCCAAATCTGGCTCTGGTCCACTTGAATCAAGCCGACGCGGCTCCTGACGGGGCTCCTGATCCCTCCGTTCGCCGATTTAGGCTACGAAATTGATCTTTGGAAAGAACATGGCTCTCAAGTGTTTAAGGATTTTGCAAGATGCGGTGTTGGCTCGGTGTTGGTTTTGTGTCTGCCTGTCCCCTGGCCCCATTCCCTCATTCGTTGGATCGTCTCTGATTGCTGACTCGTAAGAAGCTGTTGTACTCAGCCACTGTTTTTATCCTGGTGGGGATTAGATTCTTTTTATTCTTAGGCTGCCTTGCAGAAAGGGTGTCTTTCTCTTCAATTTACTCGGTTATATATTGTACCTGTTGGTCATCTTTTGGTTCGATTTTTCTTTTCCGTTTCTGATATCATCTCTATACCCGCCTCACCACCACCCCGTATCAAAATTGCAGTATAGCGGAGCCAAAGTACCCTGGTTGTCAATAACTACACGCCTTATTCTCATCTTTCCCCTACCGAGACCCCAAAATGTCCGACGGAACCACCGTGTCATACGATGTCGAACAGCAGCTTCGCATAGGCTGCCACGCCCCAATTCCTGGACTAGAGAGCGCATATGGCTACCATCCTTCTCTCGCCGCAGGAATAATCTTTCTCGTCCTCTTCGGTCTATCCATGGTCCTCCACACAGTCCAATTAATCTGGAAAAGAACATGGTGGTGCGGTGTGTTTAGTATCGGCTGCTTGGGTATGTCATCGTCTAACCTAAAAAAAATTCCACATCACAACCCCCAACTAACTTATACTCCTCTTCTAGTCGAAGTCCTAGGCTGGGCAGGACGAACCTGGTCCGCCAAATGCGTTTACAACGACACTGCATTCTTAATGCAAATCTCCACCCTCATTATCGGTATGCTGTTCCTCCCTCTCCCCCTCTTCTCTCTAAGTCCTATCCTTATCTAACACGCTTTTTTTTTCTTTTTTCAAAGCCCCCACCTTCTTCACCGCAGGCGTCTACATCCTCCTCGGCCGTTTCATCCAAATCCTCGGCCGTGAATCCTCCATCATCGGCCCAAAACTCTACCTCTGGATCTTCGTCACCTGCGACATCGTCTCACTTGTAGTCCAAGCCATCGGCGGCGGTCTCGCCTCATCAGCTGCAAACGCAGAAGACGGCGACACCGCCTTCGGAACCCACGTCATGGTCGCGGGTATCATCTTCCAGATGGCCTCGATCACGATCTTCGCGATCTGCGCGGCGGACTTTATCCGACGCACCCTGCGCCGCAATCTCCTGACTACCACCAAGGGCCTGGTGCCCTTGCTGGCAGCGATGATCTTCTCCGTGCTGTGCATCTATGTGCGGAGTATCTACCGAACGATAGAGTTGTTGGAGGGGTGGGACGGGTATTTGATTACGACCGAGAGGTTCTTTTTGGCGCTGGATGGGGGGATGATGGTTCTTGCGGTTGCGGTGTTCAATATCTTTCATCCTGGGTGGTTGTTACCTGTGGCTAGGCAGGGGGAGAAGACTGTCGGGGAGGAGGATGGGATGCGTGAGCTTTGATTGTTATAGATTTTCTCTTTGTTGATTTTAGATGGTCTGTTTTATGAGCTTTTCGAGAGCGCTTTTTCCTTTAATACTGGTACAGATACTCGCTTTTCTGATGGAATTAGAAATTAATTAACGATGCATGATAGAATTATACTGAACACAAGACGTCAATCATTAGGCATGACCGTAAACCGAATGAAATTCCCATATAACACCTCCCCGTCCTATGTCAAATTTGCCGCACCGAAACATGCATTTAAATCAAACAAGACAACAAGGGGAAAGAGAAAAGGGAGGAGAAGGAGTCAAGAAAGCCTTGGCTATACACCATCAACAGCCTCAATCCATCCATACGTCATCCCCACTATCACTGTCGCACCTGCCCAGACAGAACCCCAGTACGCCGCACCCTCGATATCTGCCCCTTTGATTGTCCCCGCAATCTGAACGGTCGTGTTGGCAACCAGCATCGCAGCAAGAACCGCTGTACGGGAAATCAGAACCCTAGCCTTGGGCGATAGCACACCCCAGGTCTTCCGGTAGACCGTGTATATGAGATACTCGCCCTCCTGGGAGTCGGAAGATGCCTTTTTCTCTGTTCGCCGCGAGGGTGTACCTGTTGAGCTAACGAAAAGGAAGTTCCGCGCTGTCAGTCCCGCGGGCAGAAGAGTAGCGAAGAGCGTAGGCAAGCCCGCGGGGCCCGCATGAACTTTGGTGATGTTGGGGAGTCTATCGAAGTGAACGACTAGCTTCGCAGGGAGCCAGGTCTCGTAGCTCAGGTACAAGGTCACGGTGTAAATCGCTGCTGCGAGGACGGTTGTGTATGTGGTAATTGCGTAGTCTTGCAAGATGGCTCGGTTAGAGGCGGTAGAGGGCTGCGAGCGAAAAAGGTTATGGACCGAGGTATTCTTTCGATGCAGAATGAAAGGGATAACTGTGGAGGAGAACGCGATAGCATAAGATGTGAGGATCGTCGTTGGTCGAAGGTTGTAGAAAGACGAGAGGAAAAAGTAGGTCGGGAGATGAGTGAGAAAGACGAAAGATAGGACATCTTGGTCATCGCAACCCAGAATCCAGGCCACTCCAGTCTCTACTGCCTTCCATGCCAGTAAACCACCGACATCCGCCCAGGTGTCCAACGGTTTGCTCACACTGCCAAGCTCGCCCAGTGTAATATCCGATGCAAAGGTGAATAACGCCGAGCTCAAAGCCACGTTGATTGCGATGACCATGAGAAACCGTACCAACGGCGGAATCCGATCTCTTCCAATTTCGTGTCGAGGTTCAGTCGCTTTATCCTCTGCTGCTTTGGCGCCGGCCTTGCTGGTATCAGCAATCGCCGATAAGGGGTCCTTCTTGCGTGGAGGCATGATGAGAACGAGATACTGGCAGATAGGTAGACAATGGAATCTCAGAACAGTAGATATCGTACTAAATGAGGATCTCGAGTCACTGAAGGAAGGAGGAGGGATCGGTCGGGGGAGGAGGTATGACGATATCTTTTGTAGGGCGGTGAGGGCATGATGATGTCACAGAAGGTGAACCCTGATTTCAAGCTTCCTCCAATAAATCATCGGCCCATTTACGATAAGAAGATGGTTGGAGGTTATGTAGTACCCAGGGAATGGCTCCCAGAAGGTTGGGTGGCTTGGACGCTGTAGATGTCACAGTGCAGCATATCATTGGTTGAGATAATGAAGTAGATCTACAGTCTACTACTACTAGTACCTAGGTAGTAAGTACTACTATGTAGGAACCAATGCCTTACACAATATCCTTTGTAAAGTGAAGTAATCTGACAAGACAACTCATTGACTGTTACTTGGTTTCTCATTTCACTCTCACCCCATATTCATATCTTGCTTTCCCTTCCTTTATCCGTTTAATATATGGATATAGGCTTCCTCTAGTCATCCATTTTACTTCTATCCTTTAAAGTTCATGTATGTTGTTAGAATTAACATCATTAAGAGATACTCAGCATCAAACCTAGATCTATATTTTTACTGACCTTCAGTTTAGACAGGTTTCTGTATAGCTGGTTTTTGTCATGACCTAATCCCCATGATATATATTTCCATCCTTGACAGTCTCATCGTCTCCAGAATATTGAGTCCGGAGCTCAAGGATATTCGGGCCGGTTCACATCTAAAGGGAACGTAATAGGAGTGTCTTTTACCCTGATACTCTGACTCGGTGGAAATAGGTCGAGATTATGCGTTATGGGTTCTAGGTAACACTTCCTCTCACCTTCTCATCCCCCCAACCTTCCATATCACCTCCACACAACACACATCTCAACCAACCATATCTTCTTTCTCTCCCCATCTCTTCTTCTCTTCTTCAGTCACCATCCACAACCATCGAGATGCCAGTCACCTGGAATGCGGAGGCCGAGGCCAAGGTACATAATCCATGTTTTTTTGATACTATTCTGATACTAACATAATACTCTCTGTTGAAGCTGTTAGTTGGCATCTTGGATCAGTTCAAAGGAACTAATCTTAGGCTAAACTATGACGCCCTTGCTACATATATGGGTCCAGGTACAAGCTTTTCCTACTCTCAGACAATCCAGCATGAGAAGCGGTTTACTGACGTTGAATTTAACAGAATGCTCTGTTGCCGCAGTTCGGCAACATATCAATGGGCTTCGTCGCACTGTCGGCGGGGCATCTACCCCTGGTGATACTCCATCTACGCCTACTAATACTCCTCGCAAAACAAAGAAAGTCCAGTCTCCCGAGACGCCCATCAAACGGGCAAAGGCCATACATCACGATCAGGAGCACATTGAAGTCAAGGATGAAGAGTGCAAAGAGGAGAAGATCCTGACCAAGAAGGAGAAAGAGAAGAAGATGGACGTTGCTTTTGTTGACCTGCTTGAATAATGTTGGATAAGAGAGTTGGAGGGGGGATATGCCGTGCCACAACCTGGTACCTAGCACTTGTGTTGCAAAGTTGAGGCGTATTGCATTGCTTTGGATGTACGGGCGTCATGTTGTTTATCAGGAAATGCCTTGTCCCGTAGTGAAAATAGATACTCGGGGTTCTTCCGTGATTTTCTATTGTGCTATGCTCTGTCTTTCTGTTCATGGGTGACATCGCGTGACATGCTTTGGTCCCTGCATTTTCAACCTTGGAATAGGCAATATGGACAAAGATGATCTAAACATTGATGAGGGCAACAATAAAATGGTGCTATTGGAGACATGAAATGTAAAGAAAAACGGAAGACGAAGAATTCGAGGGCAACATTCTTCACCAGCCCAGGGTGATCGGAGGCGAACCAGGAAACATTTCCAAAAGATGGGGCTCTCCAGGTTATGGGCTCTGAATCATGATTTAGATCAGCCAATTACGAGAGGAATTAGCCTCTACAAAAGTAATAGGAGAGTTTTATTCAGAGAAATCTGTCGTCCCTGGGGAAGATTGTGTTCCGTCTGTGGGGGTCCAGCCTGTTTTACTTTTTTTTTTCTTTTTCCCCGAGCACTTCCGAGGGTATGCCGCGCTGCCGGCGAAATTTTCTCTCCGCCCGTCCAGCTTCATCTTCATTTATCCTGTCACTGATTTATTTCTATCTTAGTCATTTTCATACCTGGGGTTTGATCTGTTTTCTCTTATTATTTGGATATTGGGTTTATTGTGCCTGCTTCAATTGCCCACTATCCTTGTATATTATATCTTTTTTAATCCCCCGCCCATTCCATTCTCCCCCATACTTCGCAAAAATTTTCTTTTCCGCGGCTACGACCTTCAATTTTTTCGTCTCCGGGGCTCAAAAATAAGCTGTCTTCTGGCAGCTCTTCACGACCTTTTTTTTCTTTTCTCCTCCGGTTCAATTAACGACCAATTAATCCGTCCTAATGGCCCAAACCAATGGCGAAATGGAGCACTCGAAAGGTTTGCCTTCTCCGCTTGTCTCAAGCTTTCTCGACCATCGAAACTCACCGGCTTTGCAGAGTCTCCAGAACAGGTCAACAATGGAACAAGCCCCGAGGAAGTCCAGGAAGAGGATAACGCTGGTGGTATGTGCAGTCTAAAATACCCTGGGCCCGTCCAATTGAAAGAAATGAAGTGTCTGACGTCGCAATCCGCCCAACAGGCCTCTTCCAGATCTCCGTGAAGCTTCCTCATGAGCCCTACAAGATCCAGGTGATGGTGCGTTCTATGAATTCAATGCGGACAATAACCGCCTAAAAGACTTGGACTTTCCTAATTCTTTTTTCTCTGATAGGTGTCGAGCCAAGAGCAAATCCAGGATGTCCGCCAATCTATCGTCGAGTTGCCCAGCACATTCCAGTATACCTGTTTCCACCTCGAGTTCAACGGCACCCGCATCAATGACTTCGTGGAGCTCTCCGAGGTACCGGGCCTCCAGGCCGATTCGGAGATTATTCTAGTGGAGGATCCATACACCGAGAAGGACGCCCGGATGCACGTTGTGCGTCTGAGGGAGCTGCTCGGTGCTGCCGGAGATCGAGTCGATAACCTCCATGGTGTTAGCGCGGGCTTGTCGCTACATGACTCGGTTGCTGCTGAGGTGTCTGACGACGCTGCAGAGAAGGATCACTCTCTGGCCCAGTATGAGATCTCTGGCTCTTCCTCTCTGAAGACTATTCTCCCTCCGGCAGAGGCTCCTCTCCCCAAGACCGTCAAGTCTATCTCGCTCTCGCCGTGGAACCCTCCCCCCTACCACCTCCGCCAGAAGGGCCACTTGCTCTACCTCCAAGTCACCACCAACGAAGGCGAGCAGTTCCAGATCACTTCTTCCGTTTCAGGATTCTATGTGAACAAGTGCTCGAATAGCAAGTTCGATCCTTTCACCAAGACCGTCCCCAAGAAGGGTAGCGCGCATTCGCTTCTTAACCTGATCTCCCAAATTTCACCTTCTTTCGACTCTTCTTTTGAGGAACTCCAGGAGTCTAACAACAAGAAGGACCTTCTCACTACTTTCCCCTTCCAGAATGCCATCCCTAGCAGTCCGTGGCTCGTCCCTTCCCCCTCGATTGTCAATGCTCACCAGCCCGATATCACTCGTTCTCAGGAGAACTACTTGATCTCTGGTGTGGATAACGCTGAAACCTTGCGCGATTGGAACGAGGAATTCCAGACCACCAAGGAGCTGCCTCGGGAGACCGTTCAGGACCGCGTTTTCCGTGAGCGCCTCACTTCTAAGCTGTTTGCGGATTATAACGAGGCTGCTGCTCGTGGTGCCGTTCTAGTTGCCAGGGGCGAAGTTGCTCCCCTGAACCCCACGGAAGGCCTCGATGCCCAGATCTTTGTCTACAACAACATCTTCTATTCCTTCGGTGCTGATGGTGTCGGCACTTTCGCTTCCGAGGGTGGCGATGAAGCCGCGCGTGTTGCCGTCGGAAAGGACGTGCTCGGTATCAAGGCTGTCAACCAGCTCGACATCAATGGCCTGTTCACCCCCGGAACCGTTGTTGTCGACTACCTAGGCAAGCGCATTGTTGGTCAGAGTATTGTCCCTGGTATCTTCAAGCAGCGAGAGCCTGGAGAGCACCAGATCGACTATGGTGGTGTTGAAGGAAAGGATGTGGTTGCAACCCACGCTGATTTCGTTCCTGTTTTCGAGAAGCTGTCCAAGGCTCTCAGAATCAAGAAGCACGCCGTCTGGGACAAGGAGGGCCAGCGCCACGACCTTGAGGGAAGCGTTGAGACCAAGGGTCTTCTGGGAACTGATGGAAGGAAGTACGTCCTTGATCTCTACCGTGTTACACCACTTGATGTCACGTGGCAGGAGGAGGAGGGTAACGAGACCTACCCCCACCACATGTCGGTTTTGAGGCTGGAGCTAGTCGAGTCATACTGGAGACACAAGATGAGCCAGTATGTCAAGGCTGAGGTTGAAAGCCGTCGTGCCATCAAGGCCAAAGAAGCTGCCGAGAAGAAAGAGACCTCTGAGGCGACCGAATCTAAGGAGCAGGGCTCTGAAGAGAAGACTGAGGAGCCTGCGGAGCAGGAGCGTGTTGACATCTCCGGATTCCAGCTTGCGCTCAACCCCGATGTCTGCAGCGGCCAGGTCCCGCAAACCGACGAGGAGAAGGAGCAGTGGGTTAGTGATGAGAAGGAGGTTCGCGAGGCTTGCGACTTCTTGCGCTCCAAGGTCATGCCTGAGTTGGTTCAGGACCTGCACGACGGAGATGTCGGCTTCCCGATGGACGGACAGTCCCTCAGCCAGCTTTTGCACAAGCGCGGCATCAATATCCGCTATCTTGGACATTTGGCTAAGCTTTCTCAGGAGAAGGGCTCCCGCCTTGACGCCCTTTCGACCCTGTTGGTGCAGGAGATGATTGCTCGCGCCTTCAAGCACATTGCTAACCAGTACCTGCGCAATGTGCCCGCACCTTTTGCCTCCTCCTGCGTTGCACACCTCCTCAACTGCCTCCTCGGTGCTGATGTCAACGCCGCTCCTCGCGCGGAGATTGATGCCTCTCTGCGCGAAATCTACCCCGAGGGTGACTTTACCTTCGAGAAGGCCACTCCGGCCAGTCTCCGTGCTGAGATCGAGAAGCAGGTTACTCTCCGATACCGCTTCACCCTGGAGTCTGAATGGTTCAACTCCTTGCGCCACATTCAGCTTCTCCGTGATATCGCCATTAAGCTTGGTCTGCAGCTAGGTGCCCGTGAATTCGCTTTCACCAAGGCCCAGGCTGAGGCTCTACCCAAGCCCGTTCCCGCCACCAACGGTGCCAATAGCCATGATGATGGCAAGAAGAAAAAGAAGAAGAACGGTGACTCTAAGTCCCCGGCTCGCGCGGCCGCACCAGAGAAACCGCTTGTTTCTATTGTCCCCGACGACATCGTCAACATCGTTCCTTTGGTCAAGGACGCCTCTCCTCGCAGCTCCCTCGCCGAGGAAGCCCTTGAAGCTGGACGTATTTCTCTTATGCAGAACCAGAAGCAGCTGGGCCAGGAGCTCATCCTGGAATCCCTGTCCCTGCACGAGCAGATCTACGGCATCCTCCACCCCGAGGTCGCTAAGCTGTATCATCAGCTGTCCATGCTGTACTACCAGCAGGACGAGAAGGAGGCGGCTGTTGAGCTGGCTCGCAAGGCAGTCATCGTCACTGAGCGCACCCTGGGTGTTGACTCGGCCGATACTATCTTGAGCTACCTTAACCTCAGTCTCTTCGAGCATGCTTCCGGAAACACTAAGACCGCCCTGGTGTACATCAAGCATGCCATGGATCTGTGGAAGATCATCTACGGATCGAATCACCCCGACTCGATCACTACCATGAACAACGCCGCCGTCATGCTGCAGCACCTGAAGCAGTACACCGACTCCCGTAAATGGTTCGAAGCTTCCCTTTCCGTGTGTGAGTCGCTCTTCGGCAAGCAGTCCATCAACACCGCCACGATCTTGTTCCAGCTGGCACAAGCGCTGGCCCTCGACCAGGACTCTAAGGGCGCTGTTGTCAAGATGCGCGATGCCTATAACATCTTCCTCAACCAGCTGGGTCCCGACGACCGAAACACTAAGGAGGCGGAGACATGGCTCGAGCAGCTGACCCAGAACGCTGTCTCCATCGCGAAGCACGCCAAGGATATCCAGGCCCGCCGCCTGCGCCGCATCAACATGAACACTCGCTCCCTCGGCACTAAGGTGCAACCCCAGGTCGGTCAACCCGCACCCGAGGTTGTCGCTCCCAAGGAAGGCACCAACGTCTCCCTGGACTCGAGGAGCGTCGACGAGCTGCTGAAGTTCATCGAAGGTGGTGACACCAGCTCTTCGCGAACCAAGCAGAAGAAGCGTGCGGCAGCTAGCAACCCTAAGCTCCGTGGTTCTAAAAAATCATCGGCTTAAATGACCTTTTACCCCTTTCTCCCCCCTTTCCTCTTATTTCTTATACACTCTGGGTTAAATAAAAACTGTGTTGGGGTCTTTTCTTTTCTTTTCTTTCTTTATTTTGGCCTGGGCATGTCTTCACATTTGGATGCTACATTTAAACCCTCGTGTTTACACGGCTGATAACGTTGGATGAGCGGAATGTCTGATCTGGATTTTTTTGTTTTATATTTCTGTAGAAATCTCTCTACTCCTCTCTACTTGGTGATGTGGGGCTCTCTCTTTCTTTCTGTTCATTTTGGCATGGATTCTTCATCGCGGGCAGTGCATAGCAGGCAAGGTCGGGTGATTTGCATGCTATACCGTTATGGTACTGTATATTATATATGACTAGCAAATATCTACACATGCATTTGGGATGACACTTCTCTTTTCCACTCTGCTTTCCGATTCTCTTCGTGGCCGTAAGGGAGGAGGTTACTGGAATTCCGAAATAGGAAATTCTGGATCTGCTGAGTCATACACACACACACTAACGTAATCGACCACCGAGCGGGACAGACCACCGAGCGGGACACACCTCCCACCACGAATTCGTACATGGACCAAAACATGAAGCCATTCAACCAACACGATTAATATTGCATTTATAAAATAGCTAGCTATATAGTAAGTCTATTTGGACATCTAGTTCTCTTATGACCTAACTGATTGCAATCGCTGCAGCGAGGTGGTGCCCGCTTTCGTGGGGGCTCACTA
>JAPDEL010000135.1:0-58750 GCA_027569095.1 Aspergillus conjunctus
CCCTAACCCTAACCCTAACCCTAACCCTAACCCTAACCCTAACCCTAACCCTAACCCTAACCCTAACCCTAACCCTAACCCTAACCCTAACCCTAACCCTAACCCTAAATTAATAATTTTATTAGGGATTTCATGCAGGTAAAAGACTTTATATATAAGTATATTAGCCAGTGCTTTACCTGTGATTATTTTTTATATAGAGATAAAGTAAATTATCTTATTAAATTTATTTACTATTATTAAAATAGCATTATAAACCTCACATGAGTTACTATTTAAGATAATATTTATAAATAGATTAGTGATAAAATTCATAGTAATTTTCACTTATATTCTTATAAGGATTAGTATAAATTACAGTAATCTCTATTATTTATTCTAGACTTTTTACAAGCCCTGGCATATCTCACATGCGTGATAATATTTCTTAATAAATTCTGCTATTTTTGGTCACTAAAACCTACATTATAATAGTTCTAGTGTTCTTGCCTTCATAAAATACTTTATAAATAGGTTATTATATATTTTTATAAGTATCTCTAGATATAGTCTATACTGGTCTTGGATATATAACTGCTCTTAGTAAAATAGTAATTTATTATAGTATTACTAGAAAGAGATCTCTATATTCTTTTTATTTCTTTTTCTAGGAAAGTTCTCTGGGTTCTCTAGACCGTGGAACACCTCCTATGCAAGCTTGTTTTATTTTAGGAGTTTTAGGAGTGTCTCTTGCAGCTCCCGCAAGGGATCCTTCTTATAAGACCCCTTTAACTCACAGCTCCTTACAAGCTACATATCTTAGTCATGTATCACTGGTAACTTTTCTATATCTATTATAAATACACATGTTTTTCAGCTCTTTATACCTGACTTATCCTTGCAAGGGCCCAGGTATAGTAGTCACTATAGCTGACCTGGGGCTTCTTTCTCTAGAAAAGCTTTGTCTTTCTTGCATGCTAACTTTTTATAATTAAATCTTTATAAGAATCTATTCACTGGGTTTTTTAATTCTATGTAATAAACTATCTTAAAATAAAATCTAGCTAATAGCTATGCCTAGCATACCTGTTTTCATGATAACTTTTTTATTATATTAAAATAGTAAAAGCTATTATAATCTGTGATAATCTCTATTATATTATAGCTACTCTCTAGGTAATACTATTATTTATAAAAGGCTTTTACTATTATAAATAATTTCTAATTATAGATTTTATAGTTTTATTTCATGAAAGCTAGTTTCTATAAATAGAATGCTACTAGAGTCTATTAATCATTCTTAGGATTTAGCTGTGTTAATACTGTGGATAGACCAAATCTAGATAAATCTAATTTAATTTATAATAGTCTTTCCTTAATAAAATAGTTAAGCTTTATTATTTTTATAAATAAATCCTTCAGAGTCACCACTGCCTCTCACGTGGCCTTTGTTAGGAAGTTCTTTCTTTTTTTATAAGAGATATCTCCCTCCTTTAGCTTTCACAGTATCTCTGTAAGTGCTGCTGTTACCTGCAAGTACTTTTTAATAAAATATCAGTATCAGTTCGCGAATCCTAGGAATGCCTGTATATTCTTTATATATTCTGGCTCTGGCCATCCCAGGATTATCTGCACTCACAAAGGTTCTATTTTAATTCCTTCTAGGGTAATAATATATTCTAAGAAATTAATTATTATAACTGTAAATATATATTTAACTAGCTTTATATATAGGCCTGTCTCTTGCAGGTACCTTAATATCTTATAAACATGCCTGACATGCTTATTTATGTCTTATAAAAAAATTATAATATTATTTATATAGATTATCATGCATATATCTAACATATCATGAAATATTTAATTAATATAGATTTAAAAGATTACAGGTGCATTGCTTAGCCTAAATAATATTATTAAGTATTTAAATAGTTTATACTTTATATAAAAGGCTGTCTTTTATTTATATTTATAAGCAACCCTAATCCTGTTATAGATATTATAAAGGTCTAGTTATATAAAGACCTTTCCTATACTTAATTAATTAATTATCTTCCTAATAAAAGATAGAGAGTAATAGTTTTTTTATATAATTATATTAAGATTATAATAATTTATATAGATATAAAGGCTCTTATTCTTTTTTTTTATAAAGATTACTAGAGCCTCTACAGCTGATTTTAACTCCTAGATTCACTTTTTTATAAGTATTGTATATAAATACTCACAAACTGCCTATAGCTCGCGTGGTGAGCAGTTATACAGTGACCTAAAAGATAATTATTTCTCTTTTTCCAGGTTAATCTCCAGGTCTATTCCCTTGTGATAAGGCAGTAGCTAAATTATTTTTTAATTAGAGAATATATCCATGAAGTTCTTATACTATTATAACAGGTTTACTAGTGCTTTTTTCTTATTTATTAATATTATATTAATTATTATAAAGAGAATCCCTTTTTTCTAAAGTTCCTTTTTAAACTCTTTTATAAGAATCATGGACATCACTATTAATTCTTTTTTATAAAAAATTATATTATTCTTACCCTATCTAGTAATAGGATTATATATCTTTAATTATAGCATCCCTAGCAGGATATGGTTAATGTCTGGTGATATTACTGCTAATTTATAAAAGGTTTTCTTTTTATTTTTTAAGTTTTATAGCTTAAATTCTGCCTTCATAACTCTCATGTTATAAAGTATCTATTTAATAACTAATCTTATAAACACCTGTTATAATAAAATAAACTATCTTGTTTACTTTGTAAGCAGAGCTAGTATTATAATTATCTTACTCTTACTATCTATCAGGGCCCTCTATGGCACTGGTATCCTTTTTAATAGTGATATCTCTATAAGTAGGTAAATACTTAAATAAGTAAGTAATCTTTTTTTATAAAAGATGACTATTACCTTTTTTATATTTATAAAATCTTCTTTTTCTAGTCAAGTCCTATTCCCTGTAATAGGTTTGGCACCCTCACTGTAATACTTACTTATATAATAGCCTTTTTTCCTATACTTATAATAAATTATATTTAACTTATTAAAGAAGGCTTTATTGCAAGTAGGTATCTCTATCTAGACCTCTTTACTTTTTAAAAATGTAGATACCCTATTTACAAGAGATTAACTTAGTATTGTCCTCCCCTTAGGCTTATTACTATTATTACCCCGCGAATCCTTCCAATCTATACTAGATTAAAGTCTTGTGAGCAGCGCCATTAAGTTCTGAGCTAATACTGGAAAGATTAATTGCTTGTAAATCTTTTTTTTAGTGTAAAAAATAAGAATTTAAAGAATATATAAAGCTAGACTAGATTAAGGTTCTCTATTTTATAACCTAGTTCTAAGTGCTGTTTTATTTATTACTATAGATAGGCATAGTCTGCTTTCTTTTTACAAGAATATAGCCTGAGTATTTATAACCAGGTTTCTTGTTATTAATTATATAAGTCTCTAAGCTAAGCTTCTAGAAATTAATAGAATCTATCCTATTTATCTTTATAATAGTTTTATAATAGCTCAGATCTTCACAGGTTATTTAAAATATAGTCAAGATATATTACCATGACCTTGGTTTTCTGATTATCATCTTACTTATTTGCCTCCGCAGTTGATTCCTGTCTAGTAATAAAGAATTAAAAGGCTGTGTAATCATGTGTAATATATTATTTAAAATTCATGGATAGTTAAATCTAGATATTTAAATATTTTATAGATAGCATGTTCTAAAAAGCTGGAGGGCTTTATAGATGCTTATTACCAGTTATCCTAAGTTGGGCTTGAAGCTTGTGAACCTGCTATAGTAGTTTTATCTTCTTATAAAGCTAATCTATATCAGTATTAGATAAAGGGGTTATACTTCCCTGTAATAAATCACTTGATTCCACCTTATACATGAAAGTTTTTTCCATGAAGTTGCTTGCCTCGCGTGAGGATTCTGCCTGTATAAGCTGCATGACCTTCTTAGGGAGCATGATCTTTAACAGGCTAGTTAATATAAGAATAAGTGATAAAATATATAAAAATATAACTCTAATATAAAGAGTTTAACTAGCATGAAAAAGATTATACACTGTTATAAAATATAGCTAACTTTTAATAAGTAAAATTATTACTAACTTTTCATCAGTATCATCGCGAGAGCAGAAGATAAAGGGGGGATGCTTAAGTAAGCATCCCAGCCTTCCTGTAATAGTATCTAATCTAATTAAGGTATCTTACATAAATCTCTGATATTTCTTTATAATAAAAATATTAAATTAATATCAGGCTAGATAAGCAGAGCTTTTAATAATATATAATTTCTAAATTAAATATTAGCCAGGGTATTTTAACTTTACTAATAGACCTTTAAAATACCAGGACTATATAGCCTTGGAGGAAGAATACTTAATAGGATTATTATTTATTTTATAATAAAAACTAGTAATTTTAAGTGTGATAAATAGATAGAATATAAATATAAAAAAATTTATTAAAGTTCTATTCATGCAGTCTCAAGGTCCAGAACTCTTAACTCTAAGAAAGCTAGCTAGAGAGGTAGCTAGCAGTAAAAAGGCCTGTAAGAAGTTTTTATTTTTTTTATAAGAACTTATCCTAGTAGCATAGCAAGGGGATACTTAAGTTATATATATATAATTATAATCTAAAGCAGGAAAACTCTAGAGAAGTAAAGTTCTAAGCAGAAATTTATTACCAGGAAAATAAAATATTAATAGTAACAGGCTGGTTTAATATAACAAGGCTATTTATATTCTTATAGATCTAGTAATTTAACAAGAGATTTTATAAATATATTATAATAATTTATATACTAGTCACTTTAGCCATGAAAAGATACTAGACTTGATTTAATAAAAATTTTTCTAGAAATATTTATAATAAAATATCAAGACATATATAAAAAGCTATCCAGAGTGCTAATAAATAAAGATTTTAAAAAGACTTTTACAGGGAGTCCTTATCTTACTCTCTATTTTTAAATATCTATAATAGGATGTTATAATGGACTTTATTATTAGATTATTAATAATAATTTATAAAGAAAATAAATATAATATAATATTAGTTATTATTAATTATTATATAAAGATAGCAAGATATTTCCTAATAATAAGAAAGCTAAACACAGAGAAACTGGCTAACCTATTTTTTATAGAGATTATATATTAAGTAAGTGCTTCTAGAAGTATTATTACTAACTAAGGGTCTCTTTTTATAAGCTAATACTAGATATAATTTTATTAATAACTAAAAATATATAATAAAATATTAACAGTATTTTACCTATAAACTGATAACTAAATAGAAAGATAAAACTAGACCTTGAAAACCTATCTAAGGCTGTATATTAATTTTTAATAGAATAACTAGGTTAAATAGCTAAGCCTAGCAGAATTCACTTATAATAATACCAAGAATACTTTTATAAAGATTTTCTTATTTTATGCTTTTTACAGGTATCACCTGGTAGGTTTTAAAATAATTAATAGTAAGATCTTAAGCTTAGTAGAAGCAGTTAAAGATTATATTTAAAGAATAAAAAGAGTAAAAGACCAGCTAGAAAATAACCTGTAACAAGCATTTAATTAATAGGTAAGTATATATAATTATAAACACAGACTCACTATTTACTATGTTAATTAATATATTCTTCTATTAATAAAGAATTTAAAGACCTGGAGACTGAGCAAGAAGCTAGATATTTAATATAAAGACTCTTTTAAAATTATTAAAGTTATTAAAAAGCAGGTGTATTAATTATAACTGCTAAAAATATATTTTTAAATCTATCTAGTTTTTCACATGTCATTACTCAAGCCATGAAAAGAATAAAAAAATAAATTATTAACTTTACTCTAGCCTATTATTATTAATAATAATAAAAAATAAAAAATAGAGGCCATGCTTATATATTATATTTTATAAAGTAAATATAATATCTTATCAAGTGAAAAGACTTTTCAAGTTATAAAAATATCTAGTAATTAAAAAAAGATCTGAAAAATATTTCTAAGGCTTTAAATAGCTATTATAATATAGTTAACATGCCTATAAAGCCCTGTTAAGGTTATTAAATAAAGAATTAATATTTTCCTGTATAAATAAGTTTTTTATTAATAAATATTATATTAATAATAATGGCATTACCCTTTCTCCTTTTTTTACAGGGTTTTAAAATTTAATAAGAATATATAGAGTAACCTTAAAAATATCAGGTAAGTACAGGGGAACTTATTTTATTTACTAGAAACTATAAAAAAAAATTAAATAATTATTAATACCAAGGTATAAATAACTTACAGGTAAATCCTTTATAATTCTAACTTATTTTATATTTTCTCCTTATTATTAGACAGGGGGGCCATGTTATACATTATATATAACTTGTTCAAGCCATGGAAAACATTCTAATTTAAAAAATATAATAAGCAGTTCAGATTCTTGTCAAGGGCCTTGATAAACACTTCTACCTTTTTATTAAAGGCCTTAGTAATAGTAATAGCAGTAAAGAAAAAATTTATTATCTTTAGGGTAATAATATCAGCATGCAGGGGGGTTAGCACTAATTAATATAATTTTTTATTTTTTATATAATAAGTACACTTTTAGCCAGGCACTAAATAAATACAGGCTAATAGATTAATAACAGCATCTCTAATATCTATAAAAAACATTAATTTAGTGTAATACAGGTAGTACCTAGAGAATATAAGGGGGGAAGATAAAATAATAGCAGGGGATAGAAGACTAGTGCCCCTGCTAAGTAAAGAATTATTATTATTAATAATAAATAAAATAATAATAGGGGGCAAGGGATCAGCACTTTTACCCAGGAAAAAACTATTATTATTATTAGTAATAGTAGTAGTAATAATATTCTTATTAAAGATAACCTTTATAGCAAAAATAGCAGTAATGGCAGTCTTTACAGCAGTAGTAGCAGCAGACTTAGTCTTTTAGTCTTCTATAAAGCTAACACAGCACTAGATAACTTTTTTTTAGTCATGATAATTCTAAGAAAGTAATTTACTAATTAAAAAATAAAATATACATGGAACTTAAAACATGACACTTATAAATTAATAATAGAAATAATTCTTAACTAGCAAGAAATTAATTTAATTAATTAGCTATATAATACATGATTCCATCAGTAACATGCACTCTTTTAGAAGGTGTTTAACAGTTATCTATTTATAAAAAGTTTAATGGTAAAGGGGGGGAAACAGATAATAAGATTATTAATATTTTATAGAGTGACCTTTGTAATATTTATTTTATAAAATACTAAATAAATATAAGTAATGTATTACCTGAATTTATTATTCTATTTTTACTATTATTTATCTCTACTCTTTATTCTTTAAAGTGTTACTTTTTATTATTATTATTCTTTATTAAAGTTTTATAACATAAGCTTAATATTACCTAACTAGGACTAGTTATTTATAACCCTATAGCAGCATGAGGATGCACTGTTTTTTCAAGGAAGGAGATAGCTGTTATAGCAAGCATGTGACTGCTAAACCCTTTATCTCTAATAGATTAATCATAACTATCTAATATAGTAACCTGCAGGTGATACACTAGAGGGTATCTAGAGATTAGCACCCTGCTTAATCTATTAACTCCCATGAAGTTATCTTGCAGTGACAAGATACTTAAAAAAGTAAGATTATTAATAGCTTACTAGTAACCAGCAGGCACCCTGTAAGCAAATAGACTAGATATAAAACAGGTAATTAAACATGACTTGCTTAAAGGTCCTCAAGCAATTTGTTCTAATCCTTTGTCATTGATAACCTCCTCTGTAGTGATAGCGCTTGCTCTCATAAACCTTATAAGTGACGAGCAGGCGATCTGAAGGCGACCTGCCAGCAACTTGACGGCGACCCCTAGGTAGTCACCTGACCGTCACTTACAAATAATCACTTATCTTATTTTCTACTCTCTAGTAATTATCACTAAAATTATAATAAAGTAATTTATTTAAGTATATTATTAAAGATTAAATGCTCAAGCTTAATAAAAGAATAATTTTTTTATAATATTTAATTTTTATTTTTTTACTATTAATTCTATAACAGGATTATAATAAAATTATTTAAAAAGACTTTTATATGAATAATCATAAATTAATTAAATTTTAATGCTAAGTTATTTATATTTTAGTATTTAAATAATTTTATTTTAATTAAAAGAATAAAGCCTTTTTATATATTTAAGATTAATTATAAAAAAAAAGAGAAAATAAATTATAATAAGTAACCTGGTAAGGCTAGTGATGTAATAAATATAATTTTTTAGAAAAGTTTTAAGATTATTACTAGATTATTATTATTTTTCATATCTATAAAAAAATTAATAATAGTTTATTATAAAGGATTTGGCAAGAATCAGTCTATATTTTATTAGGATAATAAGATCTTCAGTTACTATCCCTTCTATTCTCCTTACCTAGTTGACATAGTTTCTATATCCTTTCTGTTAGAGCCTGTATACGTTACAGTGCTCGGGGGAATAGAAGTGTGATATGGCAGATAAGGTGCGTCCTTATTGGTAATAGAACTGAACGCTGAGTTGCGGAATACCGCAACTCTGCGCTCAGGAAGACTATCTGTGGGTCACGTGGCCACTAGGTGCGGCGCACGACAGAGGCTACCTGTGCTGTTCTATATACTAGGTAAGCGCTCCTAACACTTTCGTACTCCTTTACAATTATCTAAATAGATAAACTTTAATATACTAATCTTATTTTAAAAAGAAATATGATATTATTTATATAAAATTTTTTTATAAATTTACTAAATAAGCATAATAAGAGATAAAAACTACATTATTAAAATTCATATTATAACAACTTTTACACAATATAATTTGTATGGGGAAATATGACCAGGGTGGTTGGCAGCTGAACCCGTCAACTTGCTGTTAGATTGGAAGTAGTGCTGAGCCGTCCATAACAGGGGCATGACAGGTTGTCTTAGGCAACGATTCAGTACAACGCAAGAACACTACCAGGGTAAAGATAGACATCATTGTCCTGTCCACCTACTGAGAGACTGTCCATTCAAACATATCTTGCCAGAACTGCCTCCATCATCGCGGCAGCAGTGGCAACACGCAAAGCTCTGCCAGTCTTTATTCTTGTAGCTGTGTGCATAATTACAAACCCTCTTGATAACAACGCAATGAAGAGTATCCTAAATACTAGATCCCTCCATTTTAAAAGTGATAGCCCTTTTCCTCCCGAGAGATCTCAACACGGTCGTGGCCGTTTCATCGCGGAGGCGCCAGATGCGATTGAGTCAAGCTTCCCTCACCTTTCACATGCCCCCACTACGCTGACAGTAATTTTGCATACATTTTCCTCCTCTCCTGCTCCGAATATTGGCGAAACAGCGCCACTATAGGATGTTTCCAAAAAGGAAGCGTGCACAAGCTATACCAGCCGGGTTGTTAGTAAACACTCATTCCTCACATAAAAATCCAGGAGAAAGAGCAACATACAAAATTAGAATCCCCATAAAAGCACAGCCGATTGATATACTCTCAACACCAACTGGGCCCGCACCACCACCATACCTTCGTTTTGTATATGAAGACCCTCTCTCGTATGTGACCATGCCAGCAAACAAGGCCGCAGCAGCACCCAGCCAAAGAACACCCTTGGCTAGAATGAAAATGTACGATGCCGTGGATGGCATAGGATCGGATTGCGACCTCGATCTGGGAAAGCGTATGTCCAGGCCTACAGTGAGGAGGGTTCCTGCTACACCCTGTTTTCAACTACATCAGCTCTCCTGCTAAAACTGTCATGAAGGTCACGAAGGAGACAACTTACCATTATTAGATTAAATATAGCTGCGCTATGCAGCGTGGACCCGGGAACAGCCCGGTTGATGACATGTGCTGAGAGACCGAGCACCGCTATCGAGGACAGCCATGCTAGGCCCATTGAGATTGTGTGGACCTTGTATTTTATTCCAGAATCTGGTGCGTCTCCCAAGACCTCTGAGATTAGACTTCTGAGGCGGGTGGATAATTCACTTGGTGTCTTGTTATTGTCATTACATTCTGGCGCCGGGGAGAGCCCTTGTAAAGGGTGGGATTCGTCCATTGGATTTGACTGTAGCGTGACTATGGACTGGTGCTTCTTACATGTATCCGGTTCAATAAGTACTGAAGCAGTTGAGCTGATGAAATGGAAAAAGCGAAAGCGGGGAAGACCTATTTCAAGTGGACCGAACCCCTGAGAGTCTTCAGGTAAGTCGAGTCACACTCACACAAAAAGGCGCCTTGGCTTGCTCCTGATAAATCCTACTTCGTCCAATCCTGATAAGGCATTTTCCATGGTGGAGGAGATTGTAGCCCGTATAGACCAAAGCAGGCTAGCCGGCTGGCAGTTTATTTGTTGGCGGGTAGCCACAAGACCTGGGCAGTTTGCTGGGCGTCAGCTGCCCAGCCCAATTCATTAACTTTCGGGTTATTTTTGGCTAGCGCAGGGTCTCGTTACAGAGCCACATAGTCTATCTCGAGAAGTGGAACGAATGAATACAAGCATCGAGAGGTGATTGGTCTTAATAATTAATGCTTCTTGGGGCGCGTTTTCACAAGTAATCCAGATCCAAATATGGATTGAAAATAGTTAGTCATAAATCTGATACTGTGGCTTTTAAAAGCAATCTTCCCAATGGCTTTGCAACTAGAGCCTTTGCTACACTACTATCCTTACATATACAGGCATGTCGCACATGATAAGAACAGAAACATTTGTTCCACGCCTATCGTCGGCGTGCATAAAAGACCCAATTCAAAACACTGAAAATCACCATACACCCCAACACAGCTGGTGTATAATCTGTCGCCCACATTAGCTCAGCGGATAATAACAGGTTGGAGGATAAATATACTCATATTAACAGTAATTACTAGTATAGTAGAAGAAATATTATAGAAAATCAAAGTTAGTATTCTAAAGTATATAACAATCCACACCCATAATTTGTGATTTAAATTACTTACTCTATAGGTATTATATTATAGCCTTTAGCATCCCAAAGCCATGAAGAAGAAACCATTTCAGGCACTAGCTATGGTATAAGTAGCTTCCAAAGTTAGCTGATTTATTAGGTTCTGTAAATTTGCCGGCAGTAGCAATGCGCGGCATTCGGATCTATTCTGCTCCTCAATTCCACCAAAAATTCCACAGCAACGTACAAATTACAGCCAATAGAGGCTGCGGGTGACCAGCAACCCCAGCTAATCCCGTCGCGGCTGAGAGATGTACCGCACTTCATGCGCGACCTCCTGCACCTCACGTGTTGCATGACATTAGCAACACCCGTGTGTGGCCACATAGAGTTTCTGCCTCCCGGATGAAATGCCCAGGAAGTGCGTGAAATGCGTCCATATTCATACAAAGATCCCCTGGTGTAAAAATATTTCCATCTGTATTCCAATAAGGAGAACACCGGGCGGCTTATTCATGAATATTCAGGAACATTAATATTCCTTTCAGCGCCCTAGGTAGGACCTTACAAGTACGCGGCTTGGTTTGTAGGCAAATGGCAAGCACCTCAAAAATAATTATACTAAGAAATTCCCATTGAAATTAAAGAAATAAGTAAACTAGGAACAAACAGCTGAACAAGCAGAGTAAGAACCTCAATGGATCAAAATCCGCGACAATGAGACCCTGCTTCCATTCTTCTAGGAGAGCCATGAATTTAGACCTGCGCGCCACACAACTCAGGACGCTCAGAGAGATAATGTCTATGGATTCAGAATCACCTCTTCTCTCCCTTGCTTTGATATGGCGTTCGATCAAAGTAGTTAGAAGCTTTCTATATATTTTTTTCCCACCATTCTCTCGATGAGAACCATTCCCTGACTGTCAAATTTAGGATTTTGTCATTGGCGAGCAACGCATTATCATTATTGCGGATGAGATTAGCTGGATATTCATTAGATACTAGCATCGCAGAAGACATGTGCTTGCAGGGGACTTACCTTCCATATCAAAGACGTTTCCGGCTGTAATAGATTATGCCTTATTATAAGTATATTAATATTATATATATATTTTTTAAACTAAGTAATTAATATAAATATTTAAAAACTTTTTATAGTATAATACTTAGCAAGGCTTTTAAAATCCTTATAAGCCATGCGGAGTCTGTACTAACTTACTATTCGGCTTCAAACTTTCTCAACTTCCGCCGATTCAGGCTTCTGAGCATCCAAATCCACATCATGTCTCTCCCCCATATCAACAGTAGCATCCCACCCCATCCACCACCTCCCAGAAAACAATTCCTCCATCCTCTCCATCGGAATCCCCTTAGTCTCTGGGGCCATCACCCCCAACAACACAAGCCCGACCGCACAAACCAGCGCCCAGAACACAAACGCTCCATACACATCCAGCGAAACAAAGAGATTTGGCGTGACACGCACGACCGCAAACTGGAAAAACCAATGCAGCGCCATATTGGTCGCGTAGCAAACGCTCCGGATCCGAGTCGGATAGATTTCCGTCCCGTATAGGTACTGCACTGTACACAGGCCGATCGACCAGCCGACGGCATAGATGAATACCGAGGCAATGGCTGCGTTGGATGCGGGTTTGTTTTGTCCATCCGAGAATACAGACATGTATATTGACAGCCATATGTGGGATATGCACTGTAGGGTTATGCCGGTCAGCATGCAGCGGCGTCGCCCAATTACGTCCACGAGTCCCCATGTGAAGATCATTGTAAAAACTAGCTTGACAGCTCCGTAGGCGCCTGAGGTTATGAGGGAGGTATTTTGGCCGACAACGCCTGCATATGTGAAGATCTAGGTAAGAAGTAAGGAAGAAATGATTAGTCTCATGGTTGATGGGATGGAGGGTTGTTTGTAATGGTTATATGCGCATTTACATACCTGTGGGATGTACTATGTGATACCGTTACCACCACTCCATTGGGCAACTGTCTGCATCAGCACGCCCAGGATGAATCGTTTCCGGTAGCTTTTGCAGGTTGCGATTTCTTTGATAATTGTGAAGGTGGAGGAGATGTTGCCAAGATTCTGCTCCCTCATCCGGACTTGCTCTTGGATGTCGCGATACTCACGACACACAGACGCGGTACCTGCCGCTGATGAGCCACGTAGACGAGTGAGGACTGCGAGACTTTCATCATCTCGGTCTTTAGATGCGAGCCATCGAGGAGTGTCGGATAGGAAAAAGGAGCACATGAACGCAATACCAACGGGTATGAGAGGGATCCCCTGGACGAGACGATACTGGGTTTGACTGATTTCGATTCCAGAGTTGACGCCATGATTAATGAAGAAACCTGTTATCGTTCTATTAGCCGCTGCTTGGGAGAGATATACCACGAGACAATAGGGGAGGAAAGAAATATACGGGAGGGCACGCACCGATTGTAAGAAAGGAAAGCAATATGACCATGTAAATGCTAACAATAGTTCCTCTGGACTTGGCCGGTGCAATTTCAGAAAGATACGGCGGCGCAACGACAGTAAGGCCTCCTGCCCCGAGCCCTCCCCAAATGCGGGCAAAAAGCATCAAACCGATTATGCCCGAGGAGAAGATCTGCATGAATATCCCGGTTGCCCACAATAAAACACATAGCCGCCATGATCGCAAACGACCGATCCTGTCTGTGATTACTAGAGCTAGTAGCGAGCCAAACGCTACTCCCAGGACACCGAATGAGGATATATTGGCCTTGCGGTCAGCCAGACCACTGGGATCGTCTTTCCAATTACCGGGCAGGAGGTCGAAGTCTTTTTTAAATGACTCTAGATCGGTAGATGCACTGAATCCACCTTCATCATAGCCTGCAAGAGCGTGTTAGTTTCTGATAACTCGATGGGTGTGGGTTGTGAGCCTTGCCTTTCGGGATTCCACCACAGGCAATGACCAGGATCGTGAATATGTAATAGGCGTTGGGGCACTTCAAGTCAAACATGGTCTTTTTTCGAGCGCAGTAACTAGAAACGTTCAAGATGACTTGCCATTAGAGGGGGAGGAATAGGGATAGAATCTTATACCTCCGGGTTGACGTGCAGAAACTTCCACCCCATACCCCAGAATCATTCTTCGGCGGGGAAGACTTCTGGAAGCGACTGCTCGGAAGTTGACCGAGACGACAAAAAAGTTCGATTTGTACTGGTCTCCGTCAACCTCCTGGCAGGACGGTCGCATTTGTATTGGTTTCGGGGAACTTCCGAGCTCTGAATGATCATTCTTCGTGTCCAACACTAGGTCTCCGTCAGCAGCTTCCACTGATGGATGTATACAGAAAAAACTGATGCGTATTTGGGCTTTCCTTGTGGAGCCCTGGTCGGGGAATATGGGGTTAGTCTGATGAAGTCCAGCAAAGTGCAAAATTGATGAAACAATTCCACCTAGGGAAGAATCCTAGAGATCATCATCTCCTTTACCTCCATTCTATTCATTCATATACACTCTCTGTGCTCATTATATCACTTGCCTACTCTGATCGCTTTATCTAAAGGAACCCCAATGATTTTGCTGCAGATACGCATATTGCTCAGAACGATGTGGAAGGCCATTCCGGGGCGTTTCCAGTCGTTGCTAGAAGTTTTAACTCTACGAAAAGACCAACCACAAGTCTGTATAGGACATATGGCTCTGCAGCGATCTCTAATGGACAAAATTCCTTCCGGCTCTTGGGATAGCCATATGCACGTGGTAAGCGGTCATATATCAGAACGCCATGCGGCAGCTGAACAATGTTATTAAATGAATACCGCTTAAAATGTGACGTGAGGAACGTGATACTAATAGCTAAAAAAAAAATTCCAGGTCAATCCGGCCAAGTACCCCCTCGCCAAAGACGCACTGTATACGCCGCAACCTCATCTCCTCTCCCAGGCCCTACTTTTCGAGGCCTCAGCCAGGATCCGCAATATCGTGCTCGTTCAACCGTCGATCTACGGAACTGATAACTCTTGCTTACTAGACGCACTCCGAGAACTGGGACCCCACCGTGGACGGGGGGTAGTGGCATTTGACTGCGAGACAATTGACCCTTTGACCTTGATGGAGTGGCATGAGTTGGGGGTTCGAGCAGTCCGCGTCAACCTGCAATCTGTCGGTAATCACATGGAGGAGGAAGAGCTAGCAACTACGCTACGCAGATATGCAGAGATCATCCGGCCGTACAACTGGGTCCTGCAGCTGTACGTACCACTAGCCACAGCGCTTATACTAGAGCGGATTGTGCCGGACCTGGCAGTCAGGATCTGTTTGGATCATTTTGGATCACCAGATCTATCAATGTTTGAGAACAAGGATGGTGCAGGCGGCGATCCGTACAATCTTCCAGGATTCCGGTCACTCGTTAACCTGCTGGTACAGGGAAACACATACGTGAAGCTTTCGGCACCGTATAGGGTAAGTGGGGATAAGTCTTGGAGGGACTTGGAGATTGTTACAAGGGAATTGTTGCGGGTTGCTGGGATGAATCGGGCGGTATTCGCCAGCGACTGGCCGCACACTCGGTTCGAGGGATTGGACATCAAGCCCTACATGGAGAAGTTACTGGAGTGGTGCGGCGATGATAAAGCTCTGATTGAGAGGGTTTTCAAAGGCAATGCGGAGACTTTATGGGAATAGGCCGCTAGGATTTCGGTATACCAGGTAGTTATACAGTAGATCGGTTAGCGATAGGGTCATAACACAATAGTAAGCCATCCAAAAGGCCAAGAAGAACTTTTCCGATACCACTGCAAGATATTTTCAAATCCTATTGATAATCTTTCATTGAACCTGCGGTGCTACTTGTTCCAGGAATGAAGCATACTATGTTTTGGAGAGGAACGCCGTGCTTTGCCCTAAACCTTGGTCGAAAGACCGCCTCAAAAAATACAAAAATAAGATTAGGAATTTCGAGAGACTCCAAATGATCGACTGATTCGCTGGGCTCCAACATGCGTCTTAGGATGTTGTTTCCTCACCGGATAACCCATAACGCCGGAGGAGTACCTATCTCGGTCAACTTCTGAACAGTGAACCCTAACCAACACTCCTGTCCGTCACAGAGTAAATAAGCAAGCAAAGAAATCTCCTATTAGTGAATCAATCCCTTTATTTTGCGCCACCGCAGTTCCATGAGCAAGGATGGAAAAATCACAAAAGTTACCTCAGAACAGCTCACCAGCCGTTGGCACAAAACTCCTGGCAGGTGGCATTGCAGGGGCCACGGATACAATTATAACAGTAAGCAACCCAACCATTCATCAACTAACTCCCTCTGACGGCATAGTATCCTTTTGAGCTTGTCAAAACTCTTCGCCAGCTTCCTGGGCGCAGAGACTTGCCCCGACCTTCTTCATTTTGCTTTGTCCGCTCCGCGATCAGCACGCATGGCGCCTCGGGCCTGTACGCGGGCTGTTCCGCTCTAACAACCAGCAACGCCCTAAAAGCTTCTATCAGATTTTTCGCTTTCTCCACCACTAAAGAGTGGTTTAATACCTTCAACGCCTTCAATACGCCCACCGCAACACTTCTAGCTGGTATCACAGCCGGGACTGCGGAGTCGATTCTTGTTGTTACACCAGCGGAAGCCCTCAAGACAAGAATGATCGAGGCAAATAAACGCGGAGGAGAGAGTTTAGGAACCCCGGAATGATCAGGATGATAAAGAAATATTTGGCAAACAGACGGGGCCAGTGCTTTCTGGAGAGGCACTGCACCCGTAATATGTAAACAGGCTGTGAATTCCGGCGTGAGATTCACGACTTTTGGGATGTTGCAGGGCCAAGTTGCGGAATGGTGGCCTGAAAATGTTGGGACGGTTGGTATGACGTTGGCGATAGGGACAGTGAGTGGAATTGTGACGGTGTGCGTACCCCAGTCTCTCTCTGTCTCTTTGTTCCTGGACTAGCGGGAAGTTGAACATGCCACACTTACATGGGATAGATATGCCTCCATGCCATTCGATAATGTGAAAACGCGCATCCAAAGCGTTGAAGGTGTGTGCGCTGGTCTGCTTGACTGCGCGGCAAAGATTGGGCGAACGGAGGGAATCAGGGCCTTCTGGGCCGGTACAACTCCTCGTCTAGTGCGATTAATGGTAAGCGCTTTATACTTGCGGCACAATGTTCCTTTTGTCTGACCCGAGCTCTGCCATAGCTTTCAAGCGGCATAACATTCACAGTATATGAACAAGTCGTTCAATTTGCTGGCTCAACTTCAGTAATAGCAGGATGATTATATGAAAGTGGAGGTCATATAATGATGATGGATGGAAATATATGTTTTGGAATCCTAATCATAGCTAATCCCAAAGGTCGTTTCAATGGGGGTGAGAAGCGGGAATGCCTCGAGTGTCTCATCGGATACACTGAACTCTTCTGGATTGAGAGCATGGAGGAGCTTTTCAGGGCAGTTCAGATAGCCTTCAATGTGACCTGTGGATCCGGTGTCTGTAGAGAAGAATTTAGTGTAATGTAGCCCTTGTGGTGTGTCATTCGTTGGTTTTCCCCCTTCGTTGGCCGGGGCGACGAACGTCCCTAAGCCCAATTTCGAGAGTGTATCTTTTACAAGGCCTAATGCGCTGGCGACAACTACAGGAGACGTTAAAACAGTTCTGGAGATACATTTCTGGTAGTCAAACCTGGATTTGAAACGCTGAGTCGCTCCAGGGCATTGGCACAGAAACTCAGCCGTGACACAGCCTGCACGTTTGGGCGTGAGGCAGCCTGGATCTGCAACAGGAATATTGATAGCGCGGTATAGAGACTATATGCTAATGATAGGACAGTATACTCATATCCAAACGATCGACAAAAGAGGTCATAAATCGTAATTATTGATGTGGCAGACGAGATGCATTCCACAAGGTGGTTAGGATCTGCACGTGGACGGTTATTGTTCCTTGAATCTCTTTGGAATAGCATTGGGCGGTACAGAAGAATCCTGAATACGTGATATAGGCAACTGTGATGTGTCAGAACTGTGCTGGATAAATGGCGGGGGGTTAATACTTCAAAGTTACAATGTGGCTAGGGGGGCAGTGTTGCGGAAGATTGTCTGTATCAATTTTAAGAAAGATCGGAAGATCTTCCCACCACCTAAGGGAGCCAGTAGGTACAAATACATAATAGAGATATTGGACCGGGAAGATGCACTTACTGGTTGAGTGACTGCCCGTCGCTCTGTAAACAAGCCCTCACCTCCGCATCTGTATGCTGCTTTGATGGGTCGTATGTGTGAAGGAGAATCTGAGTAAAGATAATCGAAAGCCGACAGGTCCATCTGAAACAACTTATAGAATGCGCCGTTGTTGGCAGGTATTCCGAGCCCTGAGGATAGATAATCCCATGCGGGGACCACAGTTCATGCTCAGCATAGTCATCCACTCAGGACGCGTAGTGGATCAGTAACCTGGTAGCTTCCTCCAAGGATGTTTGGGATGTGTCTTGAAATGCCCGTCAATACGCTGGGCGGTTCAAGGGAAGAACTAACATAGTATTTGATCAGGATCCAAGTTCGAATACAGTAGCGTCGGGGTTCTCCCCAAGTACAAACTGATCATCTTGTCCCAAAAATAACAACTCCAAAATAGTCGCTGCCGGATTTCAACGTCCTCATCTTCAAGGTTTAGTTCCGACTGGCTGCCATCGACAAGAAATGTGATTCCCATATCTTCAATCATTCTGAATGCCAATCCGCTGTACAGCCAGGCCTGGCTTCGATTGCCTGCGCTTCATTCTTGAGCGCTAAGCAAAAGGAGGGTTTGTACAGTAGACACCTTGGGGGGACCGGTTGAAACTTCGTAAAAGACCAAAGAGCGTGCTTGTCTTGCGAAGAGGGCTCCGTTTTCGTACGGCTGAAGTAGTTTCTGAATTTCCTCGTGATTTTTGCACCAACGAACGGAATGTGAAAGGATGGCGTTCAGAAGAGTATGTGAGTAATAGGGGCCAAGAACCTCCATGTCGCCTGCCTGGTGTTATCTCAAAAGAACAATATGAAGAAGCTTGTCAGATTGAGTCCTGATTCGCGCGTATGAAACCTACGTGTAAATGCTGGACGGTAGACAAAGTTGAAGAGAGGCTGAATCCAGCACCAGTGAATATTGAGCAGGAACTGAAAGGGTTCCTACACAAGGTAAGAAGTCATCAGCATAAAGCAGTGGTGAACCGCCAGTTGTTATGACATACTGGAGTTTCCAGAAACGCTTCTAGCGCACGCTGTTGCCATGCATTATTGACCAGCTTTTCTTTCCTTCGATTCCCATTGTCAGGAACCTCAGAGGCCTCTTGAGCCTGTACTCCGAGTGCTTCGTTCAACTCTGATGTCGGTAGCTGAAAGAAGCTTGTCGCTCCATGATAAGTAACGGCGCCTTTGGCATCTACTTTCAGGCCTTTGATCGCCCCTGAATAGGCTCTTTTTGCTGGCATGGGCGCCGTAGCCGAACCAACGGACGGGGTCGACACCTTTGCATGCGCAATCGAAAGAGAAGCCTCGAGTTCCTTGACCCTATTTTCAAGCTTCTGCGTATATGACAACGTTGGAGAAAGCTTGTACTCACAGGGCTCATTGCGGGCAATGCAGCGAGTGCAACGGGTTTGCTCCCCATCGCATTTGACTTTCCTCTTCCTGCATTGATCACAGGAAAAGGCGCTCTTCTTTGCCGCTTTGACAGAAGATACTTGCATACTGAGCAGTCAATGGATCGTGAACTAGTAGATGCCGAGTTTGAGATGCAGAAATTTTTTTGCGCTGCATAGAGACATGAGATTCTGATCTTGCCCTGGAATACCCTGTCAAAGGTGGTTGGTTTGACGTATGATGATGAATGGGGGACGGACCCTGGATCGGAGAATAACCGATGCCTGGCAAGCCATCACATGACGCACTTTCGGCAAATCATCTCTTGGGAAGGCGGTGAGGCGAAGGACCTAGTGAAATGCTTTGTAGACTCACTCAGTTTTTAAATTGTACTCTATCTCAGCTAGTTTACCATGTATCATAGAACCCAAATCCCATGGCCAGTGATTTATTTCCACATTGTCCATCCGTTTCCTTTGTAGACTCTCCCAACAAGCCTTTACATGGGTTTAAACCTGAACTAGGATCCAAGGTAAAAAACATAGACCTTTTTTCACTGAGTAATACACAATATATAACGCATTGCGCCACACCAGTTCAGCAGTTTTATTCTTTTAGTGATTTAATGTTTTCCTGAACTTCTTAGGGAGCAACCAAAGGTATCTATTCAGATGGGTAAAAACGAGCTTCAAGAGTAGCTAAAATATTGAAGGTTATGGGTGAGTAAGGCGGACGCTGAGACTTTCTACAACACTGTGGCGGTTTAGGCATAAAAGAATCATAAACTGTCAATAGTGGTATAAATTGGCATAAGTCTGGCTTCCTCGACCACGAATTCCAATACTAACATTTCTTGCCAAGATAATGAATAGACATCCCGGGGCTCTTTTATTTGCCAATTCAGGGGCTGAAAAGACGATGGGTTCAAAGATAGATAGAAAACTAAAGTCCGTTCAAGCATACATCGATGGATTGAGGGCCTGCCACTCCCGGGGGAAATGAAGGTGTATTCATGACCCTTCGTAGTGACTGCCTCTGTCACCAGGATTGACCGATCACAGGAGTAACGCCGTGCTGAGCCCCTCTACAACGTCCCAGCCATCAGGTACCCGGTTGGTGATTGAAAGAATATGTCAACCATCCCGCCTTCCCGTCCGCGACCGATTATAGGAGACGTCAGGTTGGGACCGGCTCGGACCGGGCAACGGGGAAAGTCATGCACCTTGTACGTCGCGCACTCAACTTCGCCTGCGACGTTGTGGATGATACCATCCGGCGCCATCCAAAATAGATCCCAGTAAACGCGGTGGACATCGCTGTCATACCGTGAGATGGCACAGAGGCTCTCCGGGATCGCACTGTGCGCCGGGGCAACCTCCGCCGGCGTCCAGTTTCCGGCCCCTTCCCACGCCGAATGGCTCTGGATCCCCCCCGATGGGGTCGCATACCAGACTACCAATTGTCGGGGGACCTTGCCCGCCGCGGCGAAACGGACCGTGGCCGGTTCGACGGATCCAGGGCCGGCGAGGCGGTGATACCTCCACTGCCATTGGTCCTTGTCCCAGCAGCTGTAGCTGTCTACGGCCCCCGACGCCGTCACCCAGAAGACGGCGCGGTACTGGAGGATGGACGCGTAAGAGATCATGCAGTGTGTCGCCACTGTCACCCCCGGTTCGCTCAGGGCAGAGAATGTCCAAGAGCCGCGCGTTTTGGACAGGGCCTGTTCAATGCGGCCCTCGGGGCTGATCCAGGTCACCTCCAGCTGCTCCGGAAAGGGCACTGTGGCCGAGATACACCCCCCAGGGACCCCTGGCCTGCTGCCGGAAATTGGGCCCACTGTCCATCCGGAGTTCTGGTGCCAGCTCCCGCATTGGGGGGAGCCATCCGGGGCGATCCAGAAGACATCCAATCGGCTCTTGTCACAAGAGACGGCCGAGATATCTCCTCGGGCGGCGGCCCCGGGCCCTGCTAGTTGGTATTGGTTCCCAGTACCCCTCTCGGTGCAGGTTACGGAGCCATCCCTGGCAATCCACCAGACACATACGGGGTGACCCCAGCGATTGGTGGCCGCCAGACCTCTGCCGGCCGGAAACGCATCCACCGTGCTGATGGATAGAGAATCCACGGCGAGAGATTTCCGCGGGAACACCAAGCCCCAGATTAGGTTCAAGTTGCCATCCATACGTGCTTGTTGAAGAGCCAACGGTGGGGTGAGCCTGGGCACCTGGGGGTTCTGTGGGCAGGGGTTAGTATTAGATCCACCCCGACCAGGACTCGAAATGGAAGGGGCCATACCACCCGGAAGAGCGCATCGGCTTCGCGCCCGATGAGACTGTTGGCGTGCGTGAGATTCTCATCCATCGCCTTGAAGACCGACGCCCATAATTGCAAGCATCTCCCCTTGAAGTGGCTCGCGTACTGATCCATGACGAGCCTGATGGGGTAGGACACACTATAGTCGGTATCGCTCGCGAGATACCACTCACTCTGGGTGATCTCCGACTTGCCTTGTTCCAGAACCAGCGCATCCCCCGAGCCTTTGAACCGGATCTCCCCCTGGGTTCGAACATCGAGATATTGGGTGCTAGAGGCCAAAAGGCATGGTGGTCAGCCTGCTGTCGGGGGCATGTCCCACCTGGTCGACGGACGACTTACCGTTTCAAAAAGGACGAATAAATGGCAAACAGGGAAGCGCTCTCCATGATCATCGTGTCCGACTCGGGATGGAGATCAAGGCGGGTAACGGTCGAGGCTGGAGGAATGGGGTCAGTGATGGAACACCCTCCATCGCGCGCGGAGGGGGCACTCACCGGTTGCGAGTACCGGTGTCGTGAACGTGGTGGTTGCTATGGTCTGCAGGGGTTTCGTGTTGCAGCTGATGTAGATCCAGGCCGATGATCCCTTTCGGACGGGGGCCAGCGACTGATTTTTCCAGCCATAGGTATCCCACCCTTCTGGTGCTCGGTCTTTCATGATGGAGACCACCTGGGTCAAATGGGAATTGTCAAAGCGCTGGAAATCATACTTGTCCGGCGGATTGGTCGGATCCCCCAAGTGAAAGTAGTCCCCCTCCTCATTGATCGTGGCCGTGAGCGCCGCGTTCTGTTTCCTCCACACGCGGACCAGGGGCCACGACCGGCCGGCCGGGGGTAAGTACACCCCATATCGGAACGGACTGCGCGGCTCCGTGGAAGTCCAGTTCCCTTGATTCGTTGCGATGGGCTTCCTGGGGCCCTCCCGACCGTTGGTCATCTCCAGGAAGCAGATGTAGTTCTGCGTGGCGTCGCCGGTGCGGCCGGTCCGGGGCTGGTAGTTGGAGTTGGCCGGATCTTGCCAGGCGTACGTCTGAACCAGCTGGCTCGTGGCCGGAATACTGGGCGGCCGAAAGTCTTTCAACGTCAGCTGGAGCCCGGCAAAGAAAGGGGAGAGGCGAACCAACCGCCGAAAGCCTCTTTGGAGTGGCCGTGCAGGATGATGTCGAACATGCTCAGGGTGGCCGCCTCCCAGAGATCCGTGGCGTAGTCCTCCAGGTAATATTTGAAGTTCTGGAAGAATCCGGGGTCGCTGGTCACCCAATCGCGAGGTTTGCCCTCGGCGAAAGACGCGGGTCTCTCGCGGATGATATCGTCGCCCTCGCCGTCGACATTCCAGTCCTCTGGGCCCCAGTTTCCAAACGAGGAATACCTCTGGTTGAGCTCTCCGAATTGGGTGACTGCAGGATCACCTCGTCAGTCAGAAAGATGAAAAAAGAAAGAGAAGGGAAAGGGAGGGTCAGATTCGCACGTCCAATTTGCATCAACCACTCCCAGATGGTAAATTGGCCGCCGTCCTTGAGGCGATTGTAGAGCTGTCGATACGCCTGGTCAGCCTCAGAAGCGAACTCGGTCGATCTGGCTGCCCGGTTCCCGAGGTTTCCTATTCTTCATTTATTCATTCATCCATCCCAGAGATAGCATGCGCCAAGAGTGGTGCTGGTACCTATGTGGACCGGGAACGCAAGGGACCAGTTCTCGATCGTGTAGTTGATCCGCCTCAAATTCTCAGGGTTACTGTCCTCGAACACGGTCAACGTCCCCGACCGAACCGGGAGACAGAGGATGATCTGGAACGGATTGCTGGCGTCGACGTCGACGAGGATCTCTGGAATGCCCGCTACAAACCGGTCGATGCCGGTCCCATCGCGGCGCAACAACCGGGGCAGGCGAGCAGGCCGTGTCAGGGACCAGTATTGCCGGATCAAGGTGTTGATGGCATATTGCGATCTATGGGGTTGGTGTGCCGTTATTTTCGCCAAAGGGGGAGGAGTGGCTTACAGCACGAAGGCTTGGTCGTGGCCCTGTGATGGTCAGAATGGGATATCGTCAGTACTGACCCGGAAACTCAACTCACCTCGAGATTCTTGCCGGGGATCATGATGCCGGTGTTTGGTTTGGAATCATGGACAGACTCGAGCGCAGTCGGACCCTTTAGTCCGACAGCTGAAGAGAGTCCAGCCCATGGCGTCGCCACAGCCGCACGAACTGGTGTTGTGGAGCAGCTGGAGACGAGCCCGGTGGCGGTACTAGCGCTGGACACGGCTTTCGAGAGTCTCTCAATACGGCGACAAGCGCAATACCAGCTCCCCCCCAGCAAATGAAAGGGTGTACAGGCGCCGGCAAACCTCTCCTCTGTTGACAGGGGAAATCTAGGCAAGGCGGGTCTCATGGCCAGGCACGAGGCCTCTGTACACAGGTAAAAGGAGACCCGGATGGAGGAATTCCCACGTCTCCCACACCGGAGTACAGACCGGTTATCGCAGAGAGCCTGTAATACTCACAAACAACAATGGATCAAGAAGCACAGGGAGCAGCGTGCGAGGCGCTTTTACGCCTGGCCCTGGCCGCAACCCCCCAGCATCTGGAGCCGCCCATCACAGAGCTTCGGAGCACTAAGAGTCTGGAGCAAGCGGTTACGAACCAGCTGGCCAGTGGCAGGCTGCCTACCGCAGCGGCGACCCGGCTAAAGCTGGTGTTGGATTTGTATGTTCTCGCTGGTCGTGATGCCGCTGTTGCCCAACAGGTCCTGCAGCGCGTCGACGAGCACGCCACGATCCCAACCATCGCGAAAGATCATTATTCCACCATTCAGAACCCAGCAGCGCTACCATTGAAACAGGGCCTGTTCCAGCAGGAGCCGACCCAGGTCATCCTGGGACTCTTGCAACGGGGCGAGTTGGCCGACGATGTCGACGTCCGCGTCTCGGCCGCCCGGATTCTTCAGACCGCGTTGGATGAATCGCACTTTGACATCCTCCGCACATCAATCCTCCAGCTGGCGACCAACCCGGGACAGCGCCTTGAAGGATCCACTGCGACCGATGAGTTCCTGTGTTGCCTACAACGGCTCTGCATGGTGGTCGAATACCCCGATGACCTCGCGGCGCTCTTACGAAGCGGATTCAAGTCAGCCGCCATGATTGCTGCTGTATCGGTCGACCAACTGGCAGACATCATCGCGTCTCGCGGGCTGATCATGGGGAGCCCTGGTCGCATCCACGCCCAGGCGACGCTCATCTGCTCGCGCAATGAGCACGCGTGGGCCCAGACGAACCTCGCGCAGCAGGCGTCCGTTGCGCCGGCCAATAATAGCTGGGAAACTGAAGCAGGGAGTGCGCCGCCGGACCGATTCGACGCGCTCCTGACGACCGAGGCCGCTCTGCGGATCCCCAATTCCAAGGATGTGACAGCGCATCGCAAGCAGGCCCAGCCCGCGGCGACGCTGCATCCCCAGCTGCCCGCGGCGGGGGCCGTGCTGGTCGACATGGACGACGTCGCCTGTGAGGATTGCTGCTCCGTGCTCAGCCCGTCGGCCTACTTTGTGGATCTGCTGCGGCTGCTGAAGAACAGTTGGATCGACGACCGGGGCCCCAAGGGTGAGAGTGTCCTGCAGAAGCTGGATGTGCGGCGGCCCGACCTGCAGCGCCTGCAGCTCTCTTGCGCCAACACCAAGGTCGAGATCCCTTATATTGATATCGCCAACGAGGTCATGGAGTCCTTCGTCCAGTACCTAGAAGACGCCAACACGTCGCAGTCTGTCGTTGCCTACAACTGTACCGATGGGACCAGTACGGCTGCCCTGTTGGAATCCCCGTTGAACGTCAACTGGGGCCTCTACGACCAGTATATCGGCAGGCTGGCCAGTCCCTCTCACACCTTTCCCTTTAACATCACCACGGAGATCGTGCGGGAGTTCCTCAAGCCGCTGGATCTGTCGCGCGTGAGCCTGGTGTCAACAATGCAGTCGCCCCACCGCGATGCCCGTCGGACTACCGACGAGCACGCGCAATTCTTGCAGCGGACCACAGCTGCGGAAGTTCTAGGCCTCTCGCACGGGGACTTTGTGGCCATCACGCAGGAGTCGTTCTGGCCCAGATCGCAGGACCAAGCGGAGGAGGCCTACCGGGCCCAGATCGGTCTGCAGTCAACCGAGGAGTACTGGGGATATGCGCCACACGCTGCCCGGCCGCTTGGTCAATCTCTCCACGAAATCACCAACAACCTGCTCCCCCGCTGCGGCGTCTCCTTTATGCAGCTCGTCACCCTTTTACAGGGTCAATGGCTGGCGGACTTCCGCATCGTGCCGGCCAGCGGGGCCCAGGACTTATCCAAGGCCGAAAATTTGCGGTTGGTCGATGTCCAGGGCAACATCGCGAGCCCGGAGCTTTTCGACAAGCTGGGGTCATTCGTTCGACTGTCGCACCGGTCTAAGTGGGCGGTGGGCGATCTCGATAACGCCCTCGTGCTGTTGGCCAAGCAGGAGAGGATCACGGCGGAGACCATTGTTCAACTGGCATCCATCCATCAACTGGGTGAGGCGACAAAAAAGCCCATCAAAGACCTTCTTCTCCTGTGGAGCGGCCCGAATGTAGCGGTCCTCCACCGGCAACTGCAGGAGAGGGGCGTCCACCTGCCCGACCTGACCGCGCTGTTGACGTCTCACCACCGCCAGTCACTCCTCAAGGTGCTGGCACTGTCCGCGACGGAGTGGGATACAATGGCAACGTGGGCAGACCGTGCGGGCCAGATTACCCTCACCGATCTGGGTCACTTCTATCCGCGAGTGCTGTTGTGCCAGCTGTTGGGAGTCCCTCTCGCACAGCATCATCCGCTGCTCCGACTGCTTTCTGGTCACCCAGAGCCAGAAAAGTCTTGGGAAGCCCTGCTCGGGGATCCCCTTCGCACGCTGCAGATCACCCAAGTATGGAAAGGTCTCACAGCTCGGGGCTGGATGGTCGAGGAACTGCTGCTCTTTGGGCATCACCCTTCGACTTCTCTGTGGCCCGAATCCTATACGACCGACTCCAGAGCGACGGAGAAGTTACTCACGCTTGCGGTCGACATGGTCTACTCGGATCCGACGACGGCGAAACTCATCCCCTCTGCATCGCTCATCGAGCGCCTCAAGCCTGATTTCCCTAGCACAGAAGCCCGGATCCTAGAGATTCTGCTCTCCGCTCTGACCCCCGAGATCAACGGCCTGGAAACCAGCATTGCCGCTCATGCCAAACAGCAGACAGGGCCGTTTCAGGGATATTTCAGCGCTCCGGAATCAGGTGCATATGAGTTCAGAATCCTCGGTGCCGGGGAGGCAAGGATTCTTAACGCCGACAACGTGCCACTGAAGGTGACCCGGACAGATAATCCCACGGGGTCCTTCCTCCGCACGGTCCTGGAGGTGGAGAAAGGCCGTCATTATTTCATGAGTGTTTCGGCCATTGAGGATGTTCAGGTCCAGAGGGCGGGCTCCTCCACCTGCATGCCGCTGCACGGCCAGAGTCGGTTGATGCCCCAGAGTGTTTACGACCAAGTGGCCGAGCTGCACCACGCCATCACCTGCGGCCAGACGTTGGTGGCACGATCTGGTCTGACCCCCGACGATGCCGCCCACCTCGAGGCCTCTCCCGACTTGCAATTCACCTTTCGTGACCTCTCCCTGCGCACGATCCAGCGGGCCATGCGCGTGGGCCGCCTGCAGTCGGAGAGTCCCGGCGCGGCAATCCGCCTGACGCGGTGGGCGTCGCTGAATCCTGACGGACAGGAGGAGCACTTCGTCGTCCTGGTGGCCAAGGCGCTAGGTCTGCCCACGGCTCGCGCCAGAGCTTTGCTGAACGAGAACTACCGCGGTCAGGCGCTGCCTGTCCGGATCGCATACTTCGCCCGCCCCGATCTCCAGGAGTTGGAACGGCTCTCGATCCAGGGGCGCTGGCTGGCGCAGGCTGGGTTAAGCGCCGTGGATCCGGCCATACTCTTCCAGGTGGCCGAGGCCTCGTCCATGGAACCGGCCACAGCCGAGAGCATTCTGGCTACATTGGCGCAGTCTCGCTCGACAGCCGCCAAAGCCTCGCTGGATGCCCTGCACAACACGCTGCGAGAACGCCGCCGCAATGTCCTCGTCGAGTACCTGCTCCAGCAGGAGTATATCCAGAAGTGCCACATCCACGACGCCAACGCGTTGTTCGAGTACTTTCTGATCGACGTGCAGATGGGATCGACCATGCGGACGTCCCGCATGGCGCAGGCAATCGCCACGGTGCAGCTGTTCGCGCAGCGCTGTCTCCTCAGCATGGAGGTGGGCATCCGGCCCACAGCCATCAACGCGGATCGGTGGGCGTGGATGTCCCAGTACCGACTGTGGGAGGCCAACCGTAAGGTCTTCCTGTATCCGGAGAACTGGGTGGATCCGACCCTCCGCGACAACAAGACGGAAGCCTTCCAGGAGTGCGAGCGGCAGATGATGCAGACGGAGCTGCGCGAGGACAGCGTGATGCAGCTGGTGCGCAATTACATCTACCAGGCCGACGAGACGGCGCATCTGGTGATCGAGGCCTACCACTGGGACCGCAAGAAGGCGACCAGCTCCGATTACGTCGTGCATCTCTTCGGCCGCACGCGCGACTCGCCGTTCGTCTACTACTACCGCCGGCTGGAGGCTCTGGTCACCAGCGGCGAGGTGTTTCCTACCTGGACGCCGTGGGAAAAGATCCCCTTCGACATCCCCACGCACACCACCGATGAAAAGGGGAACAGCCTGGCCGAGGCGGGCACGTACCTGGTGCCAGTAACCGTAAACCAGCAGCTGCATCTCTTTACAGCCCACATCACCTGCAAAGCCCGTGCTGCCCGGAACCAGTCGACAGATTCTAAGCCGGGCTCCGAGGCGGAAAACTACTGGTGTGTATTCCTGTTCCCCTGGGAATTCCCCTGCTAACCGATTTATAGGGAGATCAAGCTGGGGCTGTCCGTCTGTCGCCGTGGCCAGTGGTCCCCCGTGTCCATATCGCAGGCCAACCTCGAGGTCGCCCGGCTGCCGGCGATCGATGGGAATCGATTCCCCAGCATCGCGGCGTTTCGCTTCTGGGTGGACAAGGTCCGCACGAGTCTCAACATCCGCCGGCACGACGATCCCACGCGATCGACGACAGTCACCAAGACGCGCCTGACGATCCGCGTCGACCGCTGGGCCGTGCAGGGCGAACAGCTCGTGGCGGTGACTGTGGGTAGCTTTGAGCTGAAGGGCCAGGAGATCGTGCTCGGGGCCCCAGTGGCCAACCCGGCCTCGTCTGTCGCGACGTTCCGCACCGTCTTTGGGAAACTGGCCCCCCCCGAGGGTGAGGCCAGTGCGGTGGCCGCAGCCCACTGGCAGGACAACTGGGGCACCGAGCGCGAGAAGGAGAGCCTTGCCCTGGCCGAGATCTCGACGCCGATCCCGGACGACGAGCGCCGCAAGGTCAAGTGGACGACCTCGTACGAGACGCATCAGTACTCCAGCGGGTTTGTAGCGCACGTGGAGCAGCATAACAGCGACTCATCGCAGACGTGGATTGCCCTGCCGGCGTCCAAACAGCCCGGCAGCAAGTGCCTGGCGTCGCCCGCCCCGGCTATCCGGTTTGACCACATCCTGTCGCCCGAGCTGGTGACCGGCGCCAGCGTGCTGGACACCATCGATGAGGTCTATGGCTATCTGCGGGATCCCCGCGTGGTCCGCCCCGAGATCCAGGACGAGGTGTTTGGCGGCTTCAACGGTGCCCGCCACAAGGAGAGCGCCACGCCCTTTGCCATCTACAACTGGGAGCTGGGCCTGCATCTGGTCTCGCTGCTGATGGAGCGGCTACTAGCCGTGCAGCAGTTCGACCTGGCCCTGCGGGTTGCCCGCCAGGTGTTTGATCCCCGGCAGACGCGCGATGTCAACCCGGATCTCTGCTGGCAGTTTGGCCCTTTCCAACAGGCCGGCGTTCGGGAGGCTGGCTCGCTGCCCAGCATCTTCCGCACGGCCCAGGCCAGCAGTGGCGACGAGGCAGAGATGGCTGTGTCGGTGCTGGAGTGGCGGCGGAACCCGTTCAACGCCCATTCGGTCGCCCGCAACCGACCCCTGGTGTATATGAAGCGCGTGGCGATGAAATACGTCGAGATCCTCATTGCCGCCGGGGATCGTTATTTCCGCCAGAGGACCGGCGAGAGCCTCACACTGGCCATCCAGCGCTACGTCGAGGCGGCGCATGTCTTTGGCCCCGCCCCCGTCAAGATGCCCACCATGACCAAGCCCGACACCCGCAGCTACCGCGACCTGGCGGGCGCCCTCAACGACTTCTCCAACGCCCGCGTCGACATGGAGCTGCTGCATCCCTTCTACCTGCCGCCGCCGGTACGGGAGACGGCCTCACCGGCCACCGCCTCGCAGACCCTGCTGGCCATGATGCAGACCCCGTACTTCTGCCTGGGCATCAACCCGGAGATCGTGAGGCTACGGACGACGATTGATGACCGGCTGTGGAAGCTACGGAGCTGCCTGGACATCGATGGCCAGGCGTATACCCCGTCCCCCTTCGGGTCCGCCGTCGACCCTGGCCGGCTGGTGAGCCAGATGATGGCCGGTGGGGGACGGTCCGCGACCAGCTTCCAGCCCCCGAGTCCCGACCCGTCGATGCCCAACTACCGCTTCCAGCATCTGCTGCAGAAGGCGATCGATCTCTGCCAGGAGCTCAAGAGTAGCGGAGCCACCTATCTGTCGGTCAAAGAGCGGCGGGATGGGGAGGCCCTGGCCGTGCTGAACTACACCCACGAAAGCAAGCTGCACGCCCTCATTCTGTCCGTCAAAACCGCACAGCTGGACGAGGCCCGGCGTGCGCTGGAGCAACTTGAGGACTCCCGCGCGGGGCCCCGGCACCGGCTGGAGCACTATGCCAAACTAGCCGGCGACACGGTCGATCCGCCCAAGGCCGGGGAGCATTTTCACCTCATCGAGCAGATCCACGCCGAGCAGTCCGACCATGCGGACAGCGGGGGCGGGTTGCAGGGAGCCAAGCTGATGAACAAGCTAGAGGACTACGAGCGGCTGTATGCGGAGGTCTCGGCAGACAGGAATTTCGCCGCCACCGTGCTGGACACGGTGGCGAGTGGGCTGGCGCTGGTGCCCACCGTGAGCACACAGGTTGCCCCCTGGGGCATCGGTATGACGGCCTCGTTGCCGCCCTGGGGCCAAGGGTGCACGCTGGCCGCCAACGTGCTCCGCACGATCGGCCAGGCGGCGGCCCAGAAGAGTTATGACGCGTCGCGGATGAACCGCCTGGTGCAGCAGCTGCAGGACCGTCGTCTGCAGGCCAATCTGGCCGGGCTCGAGTTGCAGTCCATCGACAAGCAGGTCGCGGTGCACCAGGCCCGCATCAAGAGCATCGAGGCGGATATCGACGCCCAGAAATCCCAGATCACGAACACCGACGAACTCCGCAAGCACCTGCTCACCAAGACGACTAATCAGGAGCTGTACGGCTGGCTGGATAACACGCTGCGCTCGCACTTTTACGAAACCTACCAGCTGGCCAGCGGCCTGGCCCACCAAGCGCAGCGCGCCCTGGGATTTGAACTCGGCCGCCGGGACCTGAACCTGATCCCGTCAGCCTGGGACTCGGCGCACGACGGGCTGCTGGCCGGCGAGCTCCTCTACCAGGGGCTGAAGCAGCTGGACAAAGCCCACATGGACCACCGGCCGTCGGATCTGGAGATGGTCAAGACCGTCTCGCTGCGCCAGCTCAACCCCTACGCCCTCCTGCAAATCCGCGAAGATGGCCAGGCGGCGTTCTCGCTGCCCGAGGAGCTCTTCGACCTGGACTACCCGGGCCACTTCAACCGCCGCATCAAGTCCGTGGCCGTCAGCATCCCCTGCGTCCTGGGCCCGCACAGGAGCCTCAACTGCACGCTGACGCTGAAACGACACCGGTATCGCGTCGACAAGACCGTCGGGGGAGCCGGCGACTACCGGTATACCGGCGAGGACGACTTGCGATTCCACTCGGACGACATCCCCGTCACGGCCATTGCGGTCAGTCACGGCCAGAGCGACCCCGGCGTGGCGGCGCTGGATTTCCGGGACGAGCGGTATATGCCCATGGAGGGCGCCGGCGTCATCAGTGACTGGCATCTCGCGCTGCCGCAGCACTACCGACAGTTCGACTACCGCACCATCTCCGACGTGATCGTCCATCTGCGCTACACGGCCCAGGACGGCGGAAAGCCGCTCGCCCAGGCTGCCACGCTGCGGGTCGGGGAGTATCTCCAGACGACGGCGGATCTCTCGCAGGCCGCTGGACTCTTCACCTTTCTGGATGTCCCGAATGACTGCTCCAACGCCTGGTATAGCTGGAAGAACGCGCGGACGGACCGTACCCTGGCCCCTACGGCGTCCCCGACTCCTCCCACTCCCACCCGATCATTACAGCTGGCCAATCTCGGCGACATGGTTCCATTCTACGCCCGTTGTAACCGAGAGTCTACCGTCTCGGAGGTCTACCTCTTCCTCGCCGGTGACAAGGCGGCCACGGCATCTCTGGACGCAGTGGCAATTCACTTTGCCGGGACGCCGCTGGCGGTCCACCCGAGCATCCGCCTCAACGGCTTGACCTGCTTCCACGGGGCCGGCCTGGCCGTGCCACTGCATTCCTCTCCCCAGGTACAATTCCAGATTGCGACGGCTCCTGAGCCACAGGAGAACCCCCAGATCTCCCCCGAGCGTGAGGAGGCGCGGAAGACGGCGCAGCAGCAGATCAACCGGGAAAAGCTACAGGCGTTTATCACCGGGGTTGAGCATGTCTTTGTTCTGTTCCGGTACCAGTTGAACACTAAACCCTAGATCTTGCTTTCCTTTATGCTGCCCATAATCTGATAGGAGCGGCGACGCTGAGTGGGTGAACAATTTTGAGGTATGCTTTAGTTTTGGGATATATATATCTGGACTGTCTACTAGTTATGAAACCCATCCGTAGTATGTCTATATACAACCGATAGGCCAGTTGAACTACCCCCTTCATTCCAATCCCGATACTTTCCACGCCAAGTCGACCAACGACCGCTCGTTCTGTTACATTTCAGAGTAGGTGATTTCTTCGAGGCCATATCGGTGCCTGAGCTGTCAGGCGACGACCCACTGGGGTAACATACCGTATAGCATACCGCCGATAACATACGCGGCTACACTAGCGCGGTATGAGAGCGGTACTGGAACGGTATGACGGCTGTCACACGACGGTCTGTGGGTTCGTCCGCGAGGAACGAGGAATCTGCAGCCGATGGGACTGGAACTTCACCAATAACCTGGCTCAGGAACCAGATGGAGCAGCTGAAAAGGGGCTCAGGAGGGAGTCGTCCGAGTCATGCAGATTGTAGGAGGCGGCGGACTTCCCCACAGCTGGGGATCGAACTCACTCCCCGCTGCCGGCGTATTTGAACTGGGTCAGTTGGAGGTCGACTCTGCTTGTCACGCCAGGAGCAGAACAATTGCCTGGCTACTTTGCTGGAGAACCCTTCTTCAGATTATTAACAGGGATGTGGGCATTCCCCGGAGGACAGTCATCCTCGTCTTCACAACATCTGAGCCCCAGACCCACCGGCAGTCGAGAACCGTCGCGGGCCGGAAACAGCCATGCTGCCCCTTCCGAGCAGCCTTCTGGTAGTGGTACTAGAGGAGGAAGAGGAGGAAGAGGAAGAGGAGGAGGGGGAGGAGGAGGAGGGGAAAAGGGAGGCGGAGGGGGACAGGTCTCGACACCCTCCCCCGGTGGACGCGGGGGAGGAAGCCATCGATCCATCAGTCCGGAATTTAGCATCAACCCAGTGACTGGGACCCTGAGTTTGAGTCTCCCGGTCCACACTTCGCCCGGGCGATCCGAATTTGGCCCGAGCTTGTCCTTGAGCTACGATTCGGGCAGTGGCAACGGGCCGTTTGGGGTGGGATGGCACCTCTCGACGCAGAGTATCTCGAGAAAGACGTCCAAAGGCATCCCGCACTATGACCAATCCGATGTCTTCCGGTGGTCGTCGGTGGACGATCTGGTCCCCGTGGCCGGCCCCGTGGAGGAGATGGTGGCCGACGGGGTGCAGTACCGAGTTCAGAGGTATAAGCCTCGTGTGGAGACGGACGTGCATCGGATTGAATGCTGGACGCGAGACGACGATGCGGACGACGTCCACTGGCGGACGGTCTCCCCCGAGAACCACACCACATTCTTCGGGGAAGATGATCAATCGAGGATCTTTGATGAGCCAGACGATGGAGAGGCGGTCGAGCAAGACATGGGAGGAAAGCAGAAGCGTATCTTCTCCTGGCTGGCATGTCGCGCGGTGGATTCCTCCGGCAACGCCATCTCCTGGGACTACAAATCCGAGAACTCGCAAGGAATCGACTTCTTGGACCCCGCCGACTCCATCAGCGAAACGCATCGCACGGAACGGACGCGGAGCCGCATGAAATACCTGAAGAGGATTCGGTACGGCAATGTGCGGCCCAGCCGGGACCCGGAGACGTGGAACATCATCCGGTACACCGGCGACTGGATGTTCGAGGTCGTGTTCGACTATGGCGATCACAAGGAGATCCACCCCAGCCCGGAGGAGCAGCAGGAATGGGCCCTGCGCGAATACCCCCATTCCGTGCGGACCAGTGGATTCGAGCTTAGAACGTATCGGCTCTGCCAGAGGATCCTGTTGTTCCACCGTTTCCCGGAGGAGATGCAGGGCCGAAGCCACGCACTGGTCGCATCGACAGCCCTGAAATATACCCATCAGTATGGAGTCACGCTGCTCTCATCACTTCAGGCCACCGGGTACGCCGGGACAGGGCAGGGCCAGAGTCAAAGTCAGCCGCCGCTGCAGTTCGAGTACACGGCAGCCGTGGACGCCGGGGCCCTGGAGGTGAAGGAGGTGCCCCGGGACACCCTGCACCAAATGTCGAGTGCCACCGGATGGAAAACCGAGTGGATTGATCTGGACGGAGAGGGAGCCCCGGGGTCCCTGTTTGCGGTCGACGAGGGCGCCTGGTGGTATCAACGCAACGAGCTCTTGAAGAGTTCCAATCCCCACACCTTTGGGCCGCTGGGACCGCTACCCTTCCGTCCCAACACGTCCAAGGGGGGACATTACTTTGAAGACCTGAATAGCGACGGCCGCCTGAACGTGGTGTGCCTGGACTCCGGGGGTGCGGTGGAAGGGTACTACGAGCGGGCGGACCCGCCACAGTGGGATTCATTCCAGACCTTTGCGTCCGCGCCACGGGTCTCCTTGGATGATGAGGCGACCCGGCGTGTGGATCTGACCGGAGATGGATTGGCCGATATCCTCCGACAGGAGGTCACTGGGGAGTTGATGTGGTATCCATGTCTGGGGAAAGAGGGCTTCGGCGTCGCCCGGAGGTTACTGGGACTGGTGTCTGGCGAGGGAGACGGCCCCCGGCTGATCTCCCACGACCCCAGGGTCCAGGTATACCTGGCCGACATGACCGGCGATGGCCTGGCCGATATCGTCGAAGTGCTGCCCGGGAAGACGTCCTACTGGCCTAATCTCGGACATGGCCGGTTTGGACGACGGGTGACTATGGGCACTAGTCCAACCTTTGATGCCATCGATTGCTTCAGCCACAGTCGAATTCGACTCGCGGACGTATGTGGGTCTGGCACGACAGATCTGGTGTACCTCTCACCCGGTGGCGGGCTTCATGTGTACTTCAACCTGGCCGGGAATCGCTGGAGTGATGTGATGATCATCTCCAACTTCCCGGCCCTGGACAGCCTCTCCTCCGTGTTCACCTTAGACCTCCTGGGGAAGGGCACGAGCTGTATCTGCTGGAGCGGCGCTGCGCCATCACGAGCGGCCACGTCCACCCTGCGATATCTGGAGCTCACGGGGGGCAACAAACCGTACCTGATGAGCAGCTTCACTAATGGAATGGGGGTTAGTACGTCCGTCTCGTACCAGCCTTCCACCAAGTACTACCTGGACGACGAACAGAAGGGGGACCCCTGGAGGACCCGGCTCCACTTCCCCGTCCAGTGCGTCTCTCAACTCGTGGTGGAGGACCATGTGGCCCAAAGCCGGAAGACGGCGCGGTATGCGTACCATGATGGATGCTTCGACGGCGTGGAACGGGAGTTTCGGGGATTTGGCATCGTGGAGCGCTGGGATGAGGAGAGATTTGGAGACGCGACTGCATATCTGCAGCGACCGCCCATTCGGACAAAGGTGTGGTATCACACGGGGAAGGACTTTGACCTGGTGGACACGGACCAGACACGCTGTGAGTCTCAATTGCTGTCCTCCTCGCACAAACTCCCGCCGGACCGGGACATAGACGAACACTATGATATCTATCGCGCATTGAACGGCCAGAAGCTGCGGGAGGAGGTGTACAGCGACGACGGCTCCGTGCGGGCATCCACCCCTTACTTTGTCGGCGAGTTCTCCTACGAGGTGCACCGAGTCCAGCGCGCAATGCGTCACCAGTGCGGCGTCTACCGGGTATCATCTCGAGAGACCGTCAAGACCATTTACGAGCGCCAGGCGCAGGATCCCCGGACCGAGCGAGGGATCACCCTGCAGACGAATGTGTACGGTGATATCCTCAGGTCGGTGGCCATCAGCGCGGGAAGAAGGAAGAGCCCGTTACTGGACCTGAAGGATCGGCAGAGGCAAGAAGCGACCTGGGCCGTCTACAGTGAACACACGTACACGGACGCGGTCGCCGAGACGGACTGTTACCAGAAGCCCCAGCTGGCCTGCAGTCGACAGTTTGTCGTGAGCGGCCTGAAAGACGCCCAGATGCGCGATCTTGAATTCCTGGTTGGCCACAATGGCTCCTACTTCAGCGAGATGGAGGAAATCCCCTACACCACAGTCGAAGAGCCCGGCACGCCGTATCCCCGGAAAAGCCTGGTGCAGGAGCAACGGATCTACTTTCTGAATGGCCGCCTTTCCGAGCCGCTGAAACTGGGAATGATCGAGCCTTTCTCGATCCCAGACCGGACTTACCAGGCCATCTTTGAGGAAGGCCAGCTCGAGGACCAGTTTGTGGCAACTAATCTGCTTGATCAGGAGGGCTTGGCCGAGGCCATCACGCTTGGAGGGTACGTGTCTCTCCCGGGAGACGGGCGTGTGTGGGCGCCCTCGGCGAGGAGCCTGTTCTCCAGGGACTCCCAGGAGAACCTGGAACAGGCCCGACGCTCCTTCTATCAGCCGTCCATCACGATCGACGCCTTTGGCGGAACGGCGACCCAGGAGTGGGATCGATACCAGTATCTCCCACGGCGGATGATTGACGCTGTCGGAAACACCGTGACTTTTGATAATGATTACTGGCATCTGCAGCCATGGCAGACGACGGACATGAATGCGAATCGACAACAGGTAGCCTTTGACGCCTTTGGCCGGATCACCGGGGTGGCGGTCATGGGGAAAGAGCATGAGGAGGTTGGCGACGCACTAGACAACCTCCCCGTCATTCTGAGCGACGAGGAGATGGAAACGTTCTTGCAGGATCCCTGTGGGCCACTATCCAGAAGGCTCCTCGGGCACGCTGGCCGGCGCAGCATCACGTACCTAGGACGCTTCCATCACCAGCAACGCACCCGGGGGGGGATCGTACCATCTTTCACGGCCGAACTGTCCTGCGACAAGCACTATCGAGACCGGGACGAGCGCCCCCACCTCATGATCTCGATCGCCTACCTGGACGGCACGGGTGCTCCCTTGCAGACGACCACTCTGTGCCAGCGAGCGACGGGGGCATCGCCCGCACAGTGGCGGATCAGTGAGTGGGTGATCAAGGATAGCAAAGGCAACCCGGTGCGGGTGTGTCAGCCCAGTTACGCTCCGGATCACCATTTCCGATTCGAGGCCAATATCGATTCCCCCAAGACAACCCACTTGCTGGACCCACTGGATCGGGTGGTGGGCATTCTGCATGCGGACCATACCTGGTCAAAGGTGCAGATGACGCCGTGGTCGTCCGTGAACTACGACGTTGGAAGCACCGTCACCGTGGAGGACCCGGCCCTGGATGATGACATCGGCCCCTTTCTGAAGACCCTGGCTGCCTCCGAATACCTCCCGACGTGGCTCCAGCAGCGCCCACCGGTGGACCCGCGGACGCAGGCCGCGGAGAAGTCCGCCGTGTACGCGGGGAAACAATCCACGACCCATGTTGATGCGCGGGGGAATTGTATCTTGGCCCAGGTGGTCCTGGGTGATGGGACCGCCTGGTCGTATCGGACTGAGTACGACGTCGCCGGGCACGCCGTAGGCCACTACGACGCCTTGGCTCGATTGATTCAGCAGTCGCAGTGCGATCTGCTGGGCCGCAGCACGAGCACGCACACCATGGATGCCGGATCCACCAAGGCTCTGTTGGATTGCGCTGGAATCCCCCTGCTGCACTGGACCCAGGACTCCCTGTGCTTCCGCCACGTGTACGATGCGCTCCGACGTGAAACCGAGTTGCGAATGGTCGACCAGGACGGCAATGGCGAGGAGGTGGTGCTCCACCGCATCGAATATGGGGAATCAGACCCTCAGGGCTCGGACCGGAATCTGCGGGGGATGGTGACCAGGGTCCAGGATCAATCTGGAGAATGCCAGAACGTGCGGTTTGACTTCAAGGGTACCTGTCTCCAACAGTCCTATCGCATGGCGACGAACTACAAGGATGTGCTGGACTGGACGTGCCCCGTCGACCTTGAGGAGGCGAGCCATGAATGGTCTGTCACTGTGGACGCCCAGGGCCGGCCGTTACAATCGGTAGATGCCAGTGGATGCGAGACGTGGCGATCCTACGACCTGGCGGGGAGCCTAAAGACGATCCAGACCCGGATGCGGGGACAAGAAGACACTCCCCGTTGCATTGTCTCGGACATTACCTATGGACCGGACCAGCACATCCAGCAGATTGTCTATGGGAACGGCGCCACTTTGGACCAGACCTACGATGAGGTGAGTCGTCGGCTGGTGCGCAAAGTCCTCTCCCGAACTGCGTCGTCGGGCGTTAGAGATGTGGTGCAGGATCTTCACTACCGCCACGACTGCACAGGGCGAGTGATCCGGAAATGGGACGCTGCGCAGCCGGCGGACTTCTTCCGGAACAGCCGAACTGATGCTGAATGGATCTACACGTACGACGCGCTCGGTCAACTGGTCCAGGCCACCGGTCGAGAGCAGATCGACAACCGGAATGGCGCACAATGCCAGCTCCGCGCCCCGGGCCCCCGGAGGAGACCAGTCCTGGGGCTGCAGATGTGCCAATACGAGGAACGCTATCGGTATGATGCGGCGGGCAATATCCTGTCAATGCACCACTCCGCCCTCAACTTGCAATCGGTGGCTGGATGGACGCGGCGGTTTCAATACGCAGAAGAGAGCCAACTGCAGGCCGGGGTCATGGGGAATCGGCTCACCCAGACGGTGACCGGAGGCCAATCCGAAGCCTACATGTATGGGTCAGCTCGCGCGGGGCAACGGGGGTGTATGACTTCGATGGCCGGGTACTCGGAGCTCACCTGGGACCACCTGGATCACCTGCGCAGTTCGTCGCGACAGATATCTCGCGAGGGGATCCCAGAGCGGACCTGGTACATCTACAATATGGCCGGCGTGCGAGTGCGCAAGGTCACCGAACGGGCATCCCTCGACTCGCAGCGCCCGCGCAAGATGAAGGAAAGACTCTTCCTACCGGGGACTGACATTTATCGTACCTTTGGCGGTGACGGCGAGACCCAGACCCGGGAGAAGACGCAGTGCCACATCACGGGTGCCTCCGAGGAGGCCGTGGCCGTCCTGGAGAGTGCCGGGCCAGCGCGGCGGCCCCTGTTGGTCCGGTATCAAGCGGGCGAGAGTCTCGAGATCGACGATGAGGCCCGGCTGATATCGTACGAGGAGTACACCCCCTTTGGGGCGACGGTATTCTTTGCCGCAGCCGGGGATGTTGACGCGCCGCGCCAATATCGGTATGCGGCCTACGAGCGAGACCGCGAAACTGGGCTCTACTTCTGCCAGAATCGTTACTACGCGCCGTGGCTCGGGCGCTGGACCAGCCCGGACCCCCTGGGGCTGGTGGATGGGAGGAATCTGTACCGCTACGTGGGGAACGATCCTGTCAACATGTACGATCCCACGGGGACGGTGAGGCGAAAAGGCTCCGCGTCGACCCCCTCGCAAAAGTTTCCGAATTACTGGAAGCTACTCGAGACCATGAGGGACGAGGCGAAGGACGGTGCTCACCTGGACGGCCTGGCCCCCATGAAAAAGCTCAAAACCGATGCACAGAGGAGAAAACAGACTGTGGATACCATTGACAGCCTGAGGCTGAACGCGAAGCGGGTTGCGACCAACAAGAAGGAGAATGCTGATCATGTCTTCCAGAAGGCACAGGGACAAAAGCATCACCTGCTCGGGAGGGCATGGAGGACCTGCTTCGAGGCCGCGGGCTACGACGTCGACGCCCAGACGATCTACATTGACCAAGAGACCCATCATATCATCGGGCAGCGCCACGACAAGGCCTGGGGCCATTTCTGGAAGGGCCACGCCGACAAAGTGGCCCAGTGGGCCAAAACCAAGGACCCCAACGGGAAGAAGTGGTCCACCTTCACCGAAAAGTTCTGCAACTACATTGCGGCCCATCAGACGGACATTCAGCGTCAGATCAAAGGCATCCTCGCGAAGAACATTGAGATGTTTGGGAAGGCCAAGGTCAGCGCCCTCAAGAGTCATATGGTATCCTATCATTTGACTATGGACCCCGAGGAAAAACCCTTCTCGGCGTATCCGCACCTTGACATGGGAAGGACGGTTTACGATGAGGCTATCAAATTCATGACGGATATGACGAAATTGCTCAAACAGAGTACAGTTCAGCTGGAGACGAAGGGGATACAGTTGATGAAGCAGTTTCAGGGCACTTTTCCTATATATTCGTCGGGTCGTTAAACCACACGACCGAGCGACCTGTACACTTGACTGGAGTTAGCCCCGGGGAGGCTCTGTTGAAACTTGTACAGTGCCGACCAGTGAAGAATAAACTCATGACCCTGCTTATCATTCTCGGTCTGCTAGCTACAGCCTTCCTTCTTTGGCGAGATAGCTAGTAAAACTTGAAGTAAACTATCTGGAGAATCCCCAGCCGGGTAATTTTATTATCTACTTGATCAAGAAGTTAATATTCCATCTTTAATAACTAGATAATTACAAGGATCACACAGCTTGAATTGGCTGTAAAATTAAGTCCAAGGTGTCAAGCATCGGGGGTTCCAAGGGCTTCAACCTGACTTCTACATCTAAGAATAAGCAGTATTTTCTACCTTGTAGGTTATGTATACAATGTAGATTGAGGAGAATGGAAGAAATTTATAGAAATCCTGGAATATACATTTTCATTCTCCTTTCTCGTCCCAACTGTCCCTAGAGTATCAACTGGCTGCACCCGATAACAGATCAAATTGAGCTTAGCTATGGGTGCAGAAATTGCCCTTGCACTCCACTGACTTGACCAAGGACCCGTCTGGCAGAGTGACACAGTTATATTGTTTGGACCCAACTCGGTATAACCCGGCGAGTGTATTCCCCCTGTTATTGATATCGCTGCGGAGAACGCATTCGGCGTTGACCCAGTCTGACCATGCCATGCGAAAGCTCTTGGCACGGGAATCCTGATAGTTAAAGGTATCCCATGTGTTCTTCCATCGGATCGTGGTCAAAGGGTCGCCATCGCAGTTTTCGGTTGAAAACCAATCGAGGTCGACCTCGGCGTTGCACACGGCTCGCTTCTCGAGATTTCGTTCCTCGGGGAGTGCGGCTGAGGAGGCGAGCAGAAGGGTCGGGGACAGGAAGAGAGCGGATAGAATAGTGGTACGGACCATTTTTATGTTCCTTTTCACCGTGTTATTCTGCTTCGTGTTCTGTTTCAACGCGGGTGGAAGGCTGCCTGTGGTGGTGGAGAGGAGGACGGCGTAGCTCAAACGAACAGCGTTGGAGAATGGAACCCAGGTGTGACTGACCTTCTCTTCCAGGGCAGAGAGGACTGGCTAGGATAGTCAAGCCTCATAGGCATTGACGATAAGTATAAGTATGTCAGTATGTCTATGCAGTTCAGGGCTGTAATGATGCTGCCCACTGGGCCGTTTTGTTGCGGGGACTAGCGGGCAGTTCGATTGTCGGGGGAGTCCCCAATCAACCTCACCCATCACACCACGTGCGAGCTAGGGCTTGGATGGCATTCGATATTCAAGCCTTGCCTACCTTGAATCGATTCTATTATTAGAGGGCTCCTCCACCTGCCATGCCGCGACTAGCGGTAGACCGAGCGGATAATCTGAGGGGTGGAAATATTGGCCTCTGAGGCATGTCTTCATGCTGGCTGAAACACGAGTAGACTGCAGAAATTTCAAGTAAAATATCAAGACTTAACCCCCGGCTGACGGATGGCTGCCAGCGTTTAAAGGGGTCTCTGTCCTCTGTGGACTTCGTCCAAGGCAAAAAGAAACTCTCTCCATCAAGGCAGATCATGGCTGTCCTCCACCTTCCATTCCTTGGGCTTCTTGCCTGGCACGTCTGCTTAGCCATAGCCATTCCCCAAGCTTCGTCCGTGCCAGCAATCAGTTCCAGTACCATAGTGCCTTCTCCGAGTTACAGTGGAGTGCCCAAGAGCCCTGTCCTCGTGGGCAATGCCGGCCCCAGAGCCCAGTTATCCTTTGCCGCGAATCTCGGGGCTTGTCTGCCGCTTCTGCAGGGAATTATAACTCAGGAGTTCCAATATGCTCTCGATGCCATCGAGTTTGCGCGACAGAATATCGATTCTGAATACTTTGACGCATTCTTTTCTGCGGAATCAAGATCCGACCCGACCTTCAAGACCCGTATCCAGACTGTACTGGGCAGGGCCTCCCAAGGTCAGTATATTTTCCTTTTCCTCCCTTGTTCTATCCCGCTGACTCCGTGGAGTCCTTCAGGGCCAGGGAGGCTCGTATGGAGATAATGGCAAGATTAGGGTCACCTGCGACTTCACGAAACCGATCTGCGCACGCGGGGCGTTGGCTACGATGCAAGATGAGCCAACTTGGGCGGACAGAGGATGGATTATGAACTTCTGCCCGAATGCTTTCACTTTCAAGGAAGTATTTCAAACGAACGTAATAGAGACATTTTGCTCAGGTCAGCAGCATACAGTCGACTTGCTCCGTGCATCTCTTACTATAGCCATGGTTATCGTGCATGAAATAACCCACATCGGCTTTGTCGGGCTGGACTTCCAACCGTGAGACCTCAGCCCCCCAGCATTGGTGTGATTTTGATCTAATAAGCACCTAATTAGTACTCGTGATTATGCCTACGGTATCGCTGATAGTCTCCGACTCGCCGCCGGGGCCTTCAATCGGGCTTGTAATCCATCGCTTTACGTCCCGGTGGACGGTCAGCCCCTTTGCCCAGCGTCACCGGGCTCGTCGCAGGAAGGGGTGTGCGATCGAACTTTCGCTGAAAGAAACGCCGACACATACAGACTCCTGGTGGCAGGAGTTTACTTCTCAGCAAAGTGTGGATACCCCATCCCGATACCCAGATTGAACAAACGCTCGACGGAGGAGCTTGATCCCCGCCAGCAGTGGCCGGTAACCGCCCCCTGCCCGGTCTCTGATAACCCGCTTGCCATTGATGAAGGCCCCGGGGGATCCGGGGTCTCGATCACTGGCTACGCGCGCTTTGGAGACTCCTACGCATCTGGAATGGGTGCAGGCACCACCTCCAGCGACTCGTGTCGGGTTGGCTCTAATAACTATGGGAACCTGATTGTGCAACAGCTCAATATACAAGATCTGGCGTACGAGGAACTTTCCTGCTCGGGTGACACGCTTGACGGCCTGAACCAACAGATCGATAAGTGGAGTGGCAATTCTTCATTTGCGACTCTAACTGTTGGTGGGAATGATGTTGGCTTCAGTTCTCTAGTTTGGTCCTGTGTGATTTCAGCAAATGGGTTTAACTCGGGCCAAACTGACCGTGTCAACTGTATTGAAGCAGAGAACAAGGCCCGCCTGTACATGCTGGACTCGACGCAGAGTGGGCTACGGGCCAAGCTTAAGGATGCATATGTTAAGATTATCAAAAGGGGACGCTCCTCGGTGAAAGGCTTTCAGTTGTTTGTAACAGGATATTCCCCCTTCTTCAATGCCGATACCACCGCCTGCGATCAGGCTACATTCAATCTATACGCATCAGTTCTCACGCACAACGACGGACGTCTGGTGTGGCTGACACAGCGCCTGCGTGCTGAGCTCAATGATCTCGTTGCAATGTTGAATGGGGTGATACTGGGCGCTGTTCAAGATGCGAATTCCCAGCTGGGCGGAAATCAGGTTCACTTTGTTGACGTGGTGGGTGCCTTCTCGGGGCATCGGTGGTGTGAAGGCGATACGAAGGAGCCGGATGGATCGAACGCGGACACATACTTCCTTCTAAGCAACTGGGCGGATAAGGAGAGCACCACCTCCCGCAAACCCGCTCGTCGAGATATCCCCCTTAAAGCCCGACAGGGCACCTCTGGCTGCGATAACCTGGGACCCAACCCAGACCCGGCCGTGGTGCAGTCGTGCTGGTTGGAACAAGCTATCGCGGCGGACCCGAACGGACCGGCAGCACAGGCCTATGGACAATCCAACAGTGTCGGAGCCATCAATTCCAACACCTTGGCTGTCAACGGACTCACACCCACATGGCTAATCCAGACCTTCCATCCCCGTACCAACGGCATGGTCGCATATCGGGATGCGATTCTCAACGCCATGAGGCAGAACGGGTTGAATGTTCGATGACATTCACGCTGGGCTGGCTCTTGATTTCCACTGGTTGTAATATTATCTTTTGTACACTACCACACCATTCAGCTATTTTGCTAAAATCAATTGGTCATCGTCCATCGGCAGGAGGTTAGAGCAGAAGATCCGGGCCATGCAGGCCATTTATCATAGGTAAGTCCACCCAGGCCGATGCCGTGCAGCCGTCCAAGCAATGTGCACCATCGGCTCTTCTCTGATGCTACAGCAAAATCAACACATATAATACTCACCATGGCGCAATATAAACAAGTAACAAAATCAAGGAGAATGGTAGTGAAGCCAATGAATATAAGAAATATGGAATTATTCTTGCTATCATCATTCTAGGTTTACCCTAGGAGGTACGAACAGAGTATGCAATGCCGGCTGCTATCATCACAGGAAAGCGTCTTCGTTTCCGATTTCAAATAGCGTTGGATCTGGTAAACAGGAAGTGATACAAAACAGTATTGTGAATAAAGTTTTTCAATAATAAGAGGATATCTCGGTCATGAATGTCCACCCTGAGCCAATGTTTCCCACTTGTCAATCCCGCGCAGATCCGAGAGCTCTGGGTTATTGTTGTTGTTTTCTCGCCGTGGATTGCCCTCACCAGGCTTCACACAGGAGAAATATTTCACGGTGATGAATCCGGTTTTCGGCAGCGTTTCCAGACGCCCTATGCCCGAGTACAGCCCATGCGCGCGCAGTGTCCCGTGTGGCCAGGGCTGCCCGACAGGTCGTCCATCTTCAACCCGCGCAAGGTTGCCCGCCATTGCTTTTCTCACACATATGCGCAGTGTATGGCGTGTTGTCGCCAGTCAGCCCACGTCGGGAAGTCATGATTACCCAGCTTCAGTTCATCCATATCCAGTTTCTGTGTAGGATTCCCATCTTTATAGAACTCCCAATCCCGCTTTTTGAGGTAGTCCTCCATGAGCTCCTCATCAAAGCACTCCGGTAGCAACTACGGTGCGATCATGACATCGTAGCGACAGCCCCGACTGCGAGGACTGTCCATTGTAAGAATTTACTGTATTTTAATATTAACGGAGGGCTGAGATAAAGGCCTCTCGCCCCGGAAAGACTGTCTTAACAGTTAGTTTGGTGTATACTAGCCTTCCCCATTTATGGGCCTTCTTCTTCTTGATTATAACCAGGAAAAGTCACTCATTGCCTACCATTGACCCGAGTCGTCTTTCATAAAATTTACCAAGTTCTAAATGTGAGTTTCATTCTCATCCAAAGCGGTTGATTCCTAATGAATGCAAGGAGTGCAAAATGAAGACCACCTTTTTATTTGCTTTGGCATTCACCTTCGTTGCTGCTGTTTATGCTGTCCCTGTCCCTGAAGAAGCAACGGCTGCTACTACCGACAACACTCCCAAGGAGGACGATTTCATTTGCATGAACTGCTAAATCTGTGGGTGCTCCTGCTAGAGTCCTGCCCGCTAGTAGTAACCAGGTAGTAGGAGATCTTATGTGGTTTGGCCACCATGGGGGAATGAGCGTAACTGGATGAGGAGGAGCATTGGGTGGTTATGTGGTCTATGAAGAACTGCTGGGGTTTCAATTGACTTATTCTGCCGTCTGTAGAGGCTACTACTGATTTGTGTATATAGACAAGCAGTCGGGGATATGACAACAATAAATCCAGGTCCTGTCGGAGAGTTCCCTCTACCTGGTTTATATCCAGCCCAAACTAACCCAGCCATTATGTTTACTGACTTTAAAAAAGTTAGGTATTGGGCGCCATAACGCACCCGAAGGATGAGCACAGCAGCGGTGCCTTGCACTCAGTCTCTAACAGCACGATCAAATCGTCCCCCTGAATGTTTGCTACTCTATGTAGATGCCATCCTATCAGGCGTCTAGTCCAAGATATCAGACAGATATTACAGAATCCCTACTTCCATAACTTTAGCCTGGGGTGTTATCATCATTATTATCACCTTCTTTAGCGCCTGCCATTCACTCAAATAACCCCACAGGTGTGACCAACCCCGTCATTCCGCAGCGCTTCCCTTGCGTCACTGCGTACCAAGATGATCTCTGGGCCTTATCTCGAGTATCCTTTGGCATTTCCATTGAACTAAACGTCAACGATAAAAATAACCCGACAGCCCTACCCTGTAAAACGTTGCCATGGACTAGTACTTTCTCGCCAGAATCCATCCACCGAAAATGCCACTGCCGTCGCCACATTCAATACAGTGTCCCGCTGCACGTCCAACCAGACAGGGGAAATCCCCAGAAATGTGTACGGGGGGTGGGGGAAGAGCAGGGTTTTGACGTGCACTCACAGAAAAAACAATATCCTTCTCGGCAGTCGTGGGGAATCAAGGTGAAAATGCTCGGGGAAGTCTTCCTGATTTATAAGGGAAGACATGCAATCGCGCTCGTGTGAAAATTAGGGAAGTCTGGAGCTGATCAACATCCCTTTAGGCTCAGTTACGAGGCTAATTACTGATGTGTACCTGACACCAAATAAACCGCCACCTCCCCGGCTTCGTTGAAGTCTGCCTCTCACCCAATCTCAAGCTCCAAAAATATGGACTCTGTCTTCAATCGGCAGAAATGTCTTGACCCTATCCGGTCCGCCCATTGGGGTTCCAAAAACCAGCTGAGACTTGAGTTTCCATGACCCTGGCAGGCTCCAAGCCTCTTTCACGCTGTCTGTAAATTTGTCACTGTAGTTGTAGTGCTGCAGGTTGCATCCCAGGCCCTCAAGCCCCAGAGCAGTCCAGGCTATAAAAAGACATGGGTCAGCGCCAGAGCCAGGGCATGGGGTAATCCGTGTGATGGGGCACTACATACCAACAAACTGGTGCATTCCGCTTGAATGATCGGACCCTAATTTGAGTTAATCCCCCGATATAGAAGCTCATTGAGGCAAACCAGGTGTCGAACATGAGGTCCTTACATTCTCCGATTACGTGCTGGATTCCGGGGTTTTTCTGCCTCAGAACTTCAAGGGATTCATCATCTTCGAGCCAAAGCACCTATTTTGAATCCGTAAGCATTTCCCATTTCTTAATTTGCCAACACTCAAACTTTCATCCGCGAATGAGGTGTGGGTTTCCTACCGTTCCATAAGCAGCTCGCAGCCCCGCCACCTTGGGCGCCAATGCTGCGTAGACGTGTTCAGGCATTGTCTCCTTGAGAACAGCGTCGCCTATATCCCACAGCTTCCCATGGTGCTCTCGAAGAAGAATGACTGCACGCGCTGATTGGATATTGAATGGACTTGGAGTGTGTTTGATGGTATTGGATATAATTTCATTGATCCGGTCATCAGAAACGGGGCTGGAGTTGGCGAGTTTATAAATGGAGCGTCGGGATTCGACTGGACCAAAGAAAGCGTCCGCAGCCATTCTGTCACAATGATGGTAGAGTTTCTTCCTGACCAAAACAATCTCAATTATCAGGTCCAGAGAGAGGCAAAGAAGGGTGCAATCGCGGCAATTTATAAGATTGTGAAGGATACATGGAGACAGACACTGGCTAGTGTAACCCCACAGGATAATGTGCGCTGCTCAACTCAAGGCACTCAGCCTCGCCCACTGTCTATTGCCTGTTGGGTTTGTTCTCTAATCTCGTCTTGCTTCCAGTTGGGTCGGAGATCGTATCAGCACTAGGGGCACCGCCGTGCTCGCTGAATACGGTTGGACGAATTACATCAAACGGATCTGCACCGGGCTGCTGTGACCGCAGCTCCCAGGCCATCAGTCCAATCAACGTTCTATTGTCAATTCTAAGATTTTGAGCATTATTGGCTGAGCGGAGTGATGGATTTCGATTTCTGGCTAAGAAAGCTTGATACCGCACAAGGCCGCTGGGCATTTCCTGGTCGTAGCCCAAATGGAGAGTCCGTTACGGTTGGGCCAATGGTTCTTTAGGCTACTCGTTATCAATGGAGGCCAGCAGATTCTTACATAACGTTTGGTGGTTAACTAACAGGTGGGACACTCTAGTGTTTAGCTTACTCGATTTCCAAATTGCCCTGGGGCTTTAATTTTGGCCAAAGATAATAGAATTTACTCTAAAGGTACGGAATAAAATGAGCAGATATGCCTTGGAACCTCTCTCCCAGCCCAAATTTCGGCCTTCTGCTAAAAGCACTACGGCCGTGCCGGTCATTGAGAACCGCATATGCCATGGCGAACAGGGAATTGAATCGACTGTACAACACACCTGTGTATAGTGGGTTTGCATTTCCGGTTGGGCCCGTTTAGACTCTATTCGGCGCGATCCTTTCTTCCTATCCCTTTTCTTGGCGAGAATCCTATGGAGTACCTACTAGGTAGTCCTGCGCTGACGGAACTAATGACCCTTTTGGAGAGAAGAAAAGATCTCCAGGCTCAACAGCCTCGGGAGTTGTTGAATAGACCATATAAATTCTACTACTGAAAACGGGTCTATTGGAGCTACACAGTACTGTTCAAAGGACATTTTAGAATCCCTAACATGTGCCCTTGTAAAGGGATGGAGAACACCAGGTGCTAGTGGAGCTGTGGATATATATACTGAGACTACCGATCAGGCAGCTGCAGAGTAGTTTGCTCCACACAACTCTGAGACTTGGGTTTTACGGACTTTGGAAAGTAAGATTATTGTATACTATGGTGGCTCGCTTGCATCATTCACATTACTCTCGGTAGCTGTCTGTGTAGGCCCGGCGACAAGCCCCGATGGACTCCCAAGGAGCCTCTGGCAGCGATCCAAGTCTACAGAGCATCGACGGCCCGACATTCTCTCCCACAATCTTGGCAGCGTATGAACACCCTAACTACTTGCGTCTGCCTCGGAGAATCAAGGCGAGGGGCGGCACTGGCTGCGAAGTCGATGTACAATTAAATTCAAAGGCCCGAAGATAAGGTGCACCAGGTATAAGAGGGAACAAGACAGGGTACCCAGGCGTTTTCCCTCCCCAAACACCACCAGCGCAGAAAAAATCGCCTTTTGCTGTCTTTGTGTCTGTGCAGCGTAGATAGAATTTGGTGACTTTCTCGCCCCAACCCGCAGAGGGCGGGGTCAGAGCCATGCTGCTTAATATGTCGGGGACCAGGAGAAAGATTTATTCATCTGCAGCCGGTGAGACGCTCCTATCCATCATAGAACATGCATGTAGATGACATGATGCCTGGGTCCATCCCCCTCCTTTCGGTCGGCGTTTGTCCGAGAAGTGGGGAAGCGAGACCCCTCCAACCCCCCTCATCGCTCGCTCTTTTTCATCCTTCTTCGTCCTGAATCTCTAGCCCTGGCTCTGCAACACGTAGCCATGAAGCTCTTGTACCCTACCTCCGTCCCGCTGGACATTCAGAGCCTGCATGGCTTCTCCGTCTCCCTGCACCCCTATGATGTCAAAGCTCCGATCCCGGAAGAGCACGTCGACGCCGACATCCTCGTCACCTGGTCCAACTCCGCAGACAACCTCAAAGACGCCGCCCAGCGCCTGAAGAGCCTGAAATGGATCCAATCTCTCGCCGCCGGCCCCAACGATGTCCTGAATGCCGGATTCGACGCATCAAAGATAACAGTCACCACCGGCGTCGGCCTGCATGACCACCCCGTCGCCGAGCACACCCTCGGCCTGCTCCTGTCCTGCGCGCGCCGCTTCTTCGAGATGCGCGACTACCAGCTCCAATCGAAGTGGCCGCAACACCTGGGTGGCTCTTTCCCGCGCAGCGATTTCACCACACTGCGCGACGCTCGCGTGCTCATTTGGGGGTTCGGCAGCATCGCCAAGACCCTGGCGCCGTATCTGACCATGCTCGGAGCGCATGTCAAGGGCATTGCTCGGAGCGCGGGCGTTCGTAATGGCGTCGAGGTCTTTGGCGAGGATAAGCTGGCCGAGCTTCTTCCCGAGACGGATGCTTTGGTGATGATTTTGCCCGGTTCCGCTTCGACGCAGAATGCGCTCAATGCCGAGAGGCTCAAGTTGCTCCCGAAGCAATCCTGGGTTGTGAACGTTGGCCGCGGAGTGTCGGTTGACGAGGATGCCCTGGTGGATGCCCTGGAGAAGGGTGAGATTGCCGGCGCGGCGCTGGATGTGTTCCAGACTGAGCCTCTGCCCGAGTCAAGCAGGCTGTGGAAGGCCCCGAATGTGATTATTTCGCCCCATGCGGCTGGTGGAAGACCTCTGGGCTCTACTGAGTTGATTGCGGACAATCTGCGGCAGTTTCTCGCCTCGCAGCCGCTGAAGAACAAAATCTAGACAGGCGGGGGACAGGAAGGTTGGTCGCTCGCATGTATGTTCCTGAAGATAATTCAAAAATAGAGTCGCTGGCAGTGATTAGACCGTCCTCTTCGTTGATAAGGGCTCGTTATGCGGGATTCAACATGGGCTTTCGATATCGTTTTAGTACTGAATGCAGTCTTGCCAATCATGACACCACCAGCCCCCAACGCCATGGCTTTTAAGGATGTCGCTCCGCTTGCGAATCCCACCGTCCATCTAAACTTAGATATCGATCGTAGCCATAGAATCAAGCTCTCCTAAGTAAGAGCATCGTCTCCCGCGCTATGAGCTGGAACTTGACGAATGTATGGCGGTGCTGCCAGGATTTTCCTCTTCCAGGCCTTCCTGGGTATCAGCTGGCACCCCGTGGCGTGGGTCTACCCGGCGGAGATCAGGAGATCAACACGACGCGTCTGCGCAGCAGGGCGACGTCGATCACCGCAGGATCAAATTGGATGAGCACATTGGTAGTTGTCAAGATTACGCAGATTGCAATTGAGTTTGTGACCGATCGACCTTCAGGGGAACAACGCATTACCACCAACCGTTGAATCTCTGGTCTTCCCTACTACTTGTGGCAAAAGGCCGGTATTACGGAGCCATTCGCAGATTTTATATTTCCCGCGGCCATCTATCCAGACGAGAAGCATCTGTGGTGCCTGGGAACAGACTTGCCAAAAGGGAATTTAATGTGGGAAGAATATGCGTAGGGTCCTTCGAGATAAAGAAAATGCTTTACACCAGAAATCAATTCCTCCGCGCCTACATCGCCTGGTCTATCAATCAACCTCGATATAGGGTATCTTCAATCAAAATTAATAAAAGTAAAGCCTAGCCTGCAGGGGATTCTTTCGCTCGAATTTAGATTGGAAAGTTACGGGGCGAGGTGAACCAGCACCGAGAAGCAGACTGGTTAGCTTCTGGCACAGAGGTCCAGGATAGCGATTTCCGGGGCCTCATTGGGGAAGCTCCAAAGGCATACAAACGAGTCCCATCGAAATCGCTTATATTGGCGGGGAGCTGTGTGTCCAGACAGGTCGCAACGTGGCGGAGCACTCGGAGCCTCGGTGGTATCCGTGATAGCGCCATTCCCCCGGATTGTCGTTCCCATCTCGGTTCTAGACCCAGCGTCCCCCTCTCTGATTCCCCACCAAGGCTCCTGTGAGAGCAGTCTTAATATCGGTGATCCATTCCTATTGGGCGTTAATTCGAACAGTGTCACCCCCCTCAGAACCCACGCATCGACCAAAACGAACCTCTGTCACTCACAGATACCTTCCACATGTGCCGCGGCTGTCCTTCCCGTATCACTCTATATTACTTACCCTCAGCCAAGACCCTTGCTAGCTCAGTGTGGCGGAATTCATAGACGTTGAATCGAGAGGTTCCAGCCCGGTGGATATTGGGGGGAATTCTCTCTCGTCAATGCTGGGGCCGACCAAATGGCCAGCCCCGATCACGATGCAACATTGCGCACCGGAGTGTCGAGGCTAGTTTCTGTCGCTGTCCTCATTTCCGGGGTTCGCACCTTCGTTGGAGGGCAACCCCCGCATTCTCCAGGGGCTCGCTTACCCATCGCCGCGAATAGGAGGGCAGAAGCTGACCCATGAGCAGGAACCCACAGGTGCTTCTCACTTGCCTGAGATGAGGAGCGCACCTGGAGCGTGGACCACGAAATTGTGGCGTTCACGTCGCGAAATCACGATACCTGCCGAGGGACATGTGTGCAGGGTAGGATGGATTGAAGCGACTATATAATAGGGAATGCGGTTGCCATTGATCCGGTCAGATATCCTTACAATCACCTCCATTGTGCCGCGCTTGTTTTTTCCAAAATGAAGCTCTCCACTGTCATTCCTGCCATCTCCCTTCTGGCGCCTGCGGTGCTTGCGGGCCCAGCCCATGTGCAGCGCGACATCGCCACGATCCAGGGCGTCCTCTCCGACATCAATACGCAGGTGAACTCCCTTGATACCGCGATCAAGGCAACGCCTCTGGACCCCGAGTCTGTTGTTGCACAGTCCGACGCGCTGGTCCAGACGATCGAAGACGGCACCGGCACCGTCCAGGCTCAACCCGTTCTGAGCCAGCTGGACGCCCTCGGTCTCGTGGCGCCGACCCAGGCGCTTGCCGATGACACCCAAACCACCGTCCAGGACCTGATTGGCATCAAGGACAGCATCGTCGAGCTCGGCTACGCATGCACGACGCTGCAAGCCTTGGAGGCGCAGTACGATGCTGCCAACGGCCTGTCCGATGCCGTGGTGTCCAAGGTTCCCGCCGCGCTGGCAGACATTGCGAAGGAGTTGGCTGATAGCATTGCGGCTGCCATCCAGTCGGGTATCGATGCCTACCAGGGCTCCTGCGACTCGACCACCACCGAGCCCCCAACCACCACCACCGAGCCTCCCACCACCACCACTGAGCCTCCCACCACTACCACGACCACCACTAGTGGCCCGACCGCGTGCCGTGCCCCGAAAAAATAGACCTGAGTCCTGAGTGACGCTCGGTACTCCCTCTGTACTATGTCCCGAACACTGAGAAAACGATAATCAAGAACGTGACGCTTGACCGGAAATCGGAATGTCTTGAAGTGAGGATACGAATAGCTTGAGAAGCAGGTGATAGTTAATAAACAAGAATATTTTGAATATTTCCCTTCATATATCCTTCAGTACTTTCCTCAAAGATATGACTGGGTGAAACGGGAGTAGTTTCTCCCACTATGTTCCAACGAGTCAGCGCTACGGGGAATAATTAATCCATCCCCACCAAAACAGGTCTTGTGATTACCCCAACCCCATGCACGGACTGGCTTGTTGTTTCGTTTCCCCTCCCCTGTGCAGGCTGAACCATGTTATCCCCTACTATGTACACACTGCCATTCTCTGAAAAGGACGGCAACACGCATGGGAATGCTGAGAATAATAAGAATGCGCGTGGGGGGTCGAATGGATGCACAGGCACCTTGGATTGGTATCATGCTCCCTCTGTCCGGCAGGAGCCGGTGAGAGACAAGGTCGGCAACAATAATAATGCGCAGCTGACGGTGGCTGCTTCGATACATAGCAGGAGTAGCCGTAGTTCTACTCGTACGACGACCAAAGTTACTATGTACATAGTACACAGTAGTGCTCCCATTGCAGCGGGCGGCTCTACCTATCACAGGCCTGGGAGATAATTCCCGGGTGCCTTATTCTGGACTAATCCCCTCTGCCCAGACTATCATATATTTTCTGCCAGCTTGAGATCTAGCATGTATTCCCATTACTCTGCACTAAGAATGTCATGGCACCTTTTTCTGGTATCTTGCAGGAAACTACAATCATACATGCTCAACCGATCAGGCAATTCTATGTCCTTGTCAGTCTTTGCTGAAAGCTGTGCATTCAAAATTTCCCCGGCACTAGGTGGATGATATCCTGATTAAAAGCGTTTGTGTCATGGTTTCTGTTGATGGGTACCTCGACTTTCGGGAGTGTTGACTGGTGCATTTCAAGAGTTCGCGAAATTTACAATACACACCAGCATTCATGCTCCAGCCCAGAGCCTGGTTCAGCTGCAAACCATCCAGCCGTGGCCATTCTTGTGCATACAAGTATGAAATTGGTTGAATTCCCTTTACAAAGCAACCTGGAGCACTACAGGAATACAATCGCAGCTCCAGCATTGGTGGTGCGCTCTTCATCCTCCCTGAATGTGGAAACTCTAGAAACCTCATTCATTGGATCTGGTATTCTAAAAGGGGGGGGGGGGGGTGATAGCCCTTCTCCGTGACCTCTCCTTGTAACTTTCAGGGGGATTAGAGGTTCAAGGATTAGCAAGAAGCCTGGCATCCGGCTCTGACTGACCCTTCACAGTCGACAATGTAAATTTGTCTTTCTCGAGCTTTGTTGTGTTTGGCCGAGTCCCTGGATCTATAGTGGGGTTCGTTGAGAGACGAATAAATCCACCCTCGCTGAAATAATCCTACGCTCGCCCTGTCGCGAGCGAGTTGATGGATCCAGAACTAATAAACCGACTGGAACCCAAGTATCCAAACCCCATCGCTGGGACGTCGGCCCCCTCATGGCTCGCCGCTCACAGAAAGCTAGTCTTGATAAGACAGGACCCTCTTTCGCTGCTATCTTTCTGATCAGCACTCTCAAGAGCTGAAGATTCCTGTTTCTACCAGATAACCCGCATCTCAATTATGTGTTGGAAATGAGGGACAGGCCCTGATATGGCTGCTGTGGGATGAATAAAATTGAGGCAACTCCGTACGTGCTTCGCGATGCGACAATTACGGTTTGATTTCATTCTAGAACTCTCCTCTCGAAGTTTCACTCGATCAAGATTCGACGGCGCCCTACTAGCCTGGTGTTGTGAAGCCGATCAAAAACACAAGCCCTTGGCACACGTGTCAACCAAACCATCACGCCATTCGCGGAGTAGTCATCTCGGGCGTACGACACCTCGCATTCATTCTGCAGATATCCCCGCCATGATGCTCCAGGATCTGCCTTGTCCCACGCCCAGCTGTCACTCACTCGGCGAATTACAACTCCTAGAATGGACTAGAGGTAATGCTACGGACCCTGCCGCTCCACGAGGCCCATTGCCCGGATGTTACTCGATGGATCGACATCGCAACAATACTACCTCACCCGGGTCTTCCGTTCGCTTAGAATCTGGGACTGAAGGCAGTCGAAATACAATCGTCAAGGAGTCGTCATGAAGGGGTATATATAGGGCTGCTACTGGTATCCCGAGTGGATTGCAGCTTGCCTCTTCCCATTCTTCACCACCACCGCCAGTCATGATCTTGTCCAGAATCGCACCGCTTCTGGCCCTGGTGTCCGGCGTCTACGCCCAGACGCAATATACTGCTACTGGTACCGCCGCTGTAGCCGCGGCCGCCGCCACTGCGCTGACTCTGTCGCCTACCTCGAGTGTTGCCGGGTTGACTTTCAACCGCTTCGTCCAAATCTTCCTGGAAAACCAGGATTACAGTGCGGCCATCAAAGACAGTGGGTACATCAAGCCATGGGCTGAATCTCCCCGTACGGTCCATGTTAATGGTTTCGATTGCAGTGAATTTGGCCTACCTGGCTAGCCAGGGCATCACACTGACGAACTATTTTGCCATCACCCATCCCTCTCAGGTACAAAGGCCAATCCCTGGTAGATTATCGCTTGTCACTAATTCCATCATCCAGCCCAACTATGTTGCTGCCGCTGGTGGTAATACATTCGGAATCACCGATGACAGCACGCATTATATCTCTGCGAGTACCAAGACAATCGTTGACCTCCTGGACAGCGCTGGCATCAGCTGGAGTTTGTACCAGGAGGATATGCCCTTTTCGGGCTTTGAGGCGAACTGGGTCAACCAGAAGACTCGTGCAAATGACTATGTTCGCAAGCATAAGTCGGTTTTTTCCCTCCACTCACCACGTCTCTGCCGGTCAAACGCTGACGTCTTCCAAGCCCACTGATGAGCTACAACTCAGTCACCTCGGACACAAACCGCCTGGCGAAATCGAAGAATTTCACCATGTTCTACAAAGACTTGGACAACAACAAGCTACCCCAGTGGATGTTCATCACGCCCAACATGAGTATGTGCCTCCTTCCCTTCTTGTCTATACTTTTACAAACTGATGCTAATTCCAACAAAACTCACAGCCAATGATGGGCACGACACCTCGCTCTCTACTGCCGGATCTTGGTCGCGCAACTTCCTGACACCCTCGCTCTCTGACCCCAATTTCAACATTGACGGGACTTTGATCATCCTAACGTTTGATGAGGGCAAAACCATTGGCACAAACCAGATTTATGCCGTGCTTTTGGTGAGTGCGGTTCCAAGCGCCAAGGTGGGCACCACGGACAGCACCAAGTATACTCACTATAGCCTGTTGAAAACTGTCGAGCGCAATTGGAACCTGGGAGATCTTGGCCAAAACGACGTGAGCGCCACTCCATTCTTCTAGTTGGATCACCGCGACGAAGATCGACATTTACAAGCCTGCTGCTCTGGTTTCGGGTACGTTCAATGTATATATCCGATTGAGATGGCCACTTTCAATCCCTAGGATGAGTATTAGTCAGGAGTAGAACCAATCAAAATACACTAAAATTCATAGGGGCTTTCTTAAATTTAATCAAGACGGGTTCATGAGCTATTCTCTAGCAGACCTATAGGTGCGGGCGTATGCAGTATTGACCGGGGCCGGAAGAGGTTCCCGGGATGATGACGGCATAAGAGCACTGGCTAGGTACTCGAGTCCACGGAGTTTCGTGAGAAGCCGGGCATAATAATCTGTCAAACAAGTCCCTTCACTGCAGAGTAGAACCATTTGGAATCCATCGATTCAGCCCCAGTCCTGGAGAGACTAGCGGCCACTAGCGGCCACCGCGTGGAGACAACGGCGGCTCTCCAGCCCATTGATCTTGAGAAAATTCATCTACCGCCGGAATCGACCCAACCGACTGGGTTGAATCGGTGGATGAGGTTAAGTTCAGCTCAGTCACGCGACCAATTGCCTGTATTCAGCAGAGACATCGCGTGGCGGTGTGCCTACTTGGAGTTGAAGACTTGAGGTCAAAAGGTTGACACATTTTTTTTCGTCAGCCTCTAGCGGACGGCCAAGGGCACCCCTGCCTTAAAAATAGATCGATATTGGAAACAACACAAGAGGCCGCAATGGCTACAGTGGGGTCCCATATCAGGCCAGCAGTGGAACTGGGCGTGATTGGAAAGATGGGTTCCCCGTTGGACTGCACTCTCTGTGGTAGATTACTATATAAAGCGTAGCAAGTCCCCTTCCAGACTGCTGTTCTTCAGTCCCGCAGTCTTTATTCCTCACAATCCCAGTGCGAGGCTCAGTGTCCCAAACAGCCGACCATCATGAAGATCCCAGGATATCTTCTTGTGCTTCCCACCCTCATGGCGGCCGCAAATGCTGCGGACTGCACAGCGCCAAACCAGCAGTGGTTCAGCCCCACCGCCGTTGATATGATGTGGTCGATCCGTGCTTGGATCTGTCCCAACCGGTGGTGGAAATCCACTTCAGCCGGCCCAGATGGCGGTTGGTGCGACAAGGGCGGTGGGCTTGGCCCATACTGGGGGAAATGGACCATCGCTGGCATGCAGTCAGAGCAGCAGTGCTGGGTAAGTGGCACCCCTCTTCGGGCCGAGTTCCCCTGGCACACATCATTGACACGTACATCACGAAGGATATCACCGAGCAAATCATCAAGCAGTGCATGTGGTATGATTATGAAAAAACAAGCTACAACGGCGGCAGCTGGGCGTGGGGGAATATCTATGCTGGCGGATGGTTCTGGAGCGATCCGAGCAAGACTTGCGTGCATTACGAGAAGAGGGATGACGCCACTGAGATTGATGGGCCCACAAACTTCACCCTTGCAGATGGGACAACTCACCAGGTTGAAGAACGGGTGTGGTTGAGCATCGGGGATGACGGTGTGGCGACGCTGGTCCGGGAGGAGCAGTACGATTCCAATTGACATGCCCTGGACGGCTGGAGTCGATTGGACGAGACAGTATAGAATGGCAGGGGGGGGGGGGGGGGGGCCCATTGGGGTACAAAGTAATGGGCGGGGTTTAATAAAAAGAGGGAACAAGGGCCCAGGTTTAAAGGTGGTTTTAAATAAAAATGAGGGAATCAACCAAAAAATAAGAGGGGCACAACAAAAAACGGAAACCCTCCACAAACAATAAAAATAGATGTTTAACAGATACAATAGTTTTGTGTGCCTGTAT
>JAPDEL010000136.1:0-57934 GCA_027569095.1 Aspergillus conjunctus
GCTAATGCTGCTTCCATTGGAGTCATATTGAATGAATTATAGTCGTCCGAATTCGACGTCGAAAAGTCGGTGTATCTAGAAATCGATCGTAGGGTGGTCCTGATCGTTGGGCGGTGAACCACGGTAATCAAAAAATTACTAACCTCGGAACTCCCCGCACTGCTTCACCTTAAGTACAGTCCGTATCCTATTGTGTTAGCTATAGGTGAAGTAACACGTTAATTCGCAATTACAGAAATTTATATCGCCATGAGTGGAAAGAAAATCGAGTGTTACATTGACTGCGGTACGTTCAGAAAGTCCCTGGGTCTTTGGTTGCAGTCATACTAAAATAGTAATCGGTTATTCTCTGGCCTCTGGCGACATTAGTGTCACCGTACAGCTTCTACGCTTTCTCATACTTGAGAGAAAACCGAAAAGCTCTGACAGGTCTTGGGGTTGAAGTGGAGTAGGTAAACGGAGCTTGACATGCCTAAGAGCTACGACTGACAGTTACACTACAGGTTCATCCCCGTCTTCCTAGGAGGAATCAATGTCGGCAGCGGTATGTCCCTCCTTCGATTCGCAATATCATCTCGCACCAGAATCTGATACTCAATCCACAGGCAATAAACCCCCATGGACCAACCCTGTCAAAGCCGCTTACTCAAAGTACGACGGCAAGCGTGCGCAGAGCTTCTTCGGACACAGTTTCGACATTCCTTCCTTCTTCCCCATCCTTTCCCTCTTGGTAAGACCCGTATCCCCCCCCCCCCCCCCCCGGTTGCCCATTGAAAATGATTCTAACTTCCCTAGCCACAACGCGCAATGACCTACGTCAAGCAGCGCTACGACAAAGAAACCTACGAGGAGGCCTTTCTACAGTGTTTCGAAACCATGTGGAAGGGCCAGCTAGATATCTCCATCCCGGAGAACCTCATCATTGCGCTGTCCAAGGTATTCAATGAGGAGCAGACCAGGGAGATTCTAGCCGCTGCAAGCAACCCCGAGTTCAAGGAGAAATTGACCAAAACAACCGAAAAGGCCGTGAAGGAGCTTGGTGCGTTTGGATGCCCTTGGTTCTGGGTGTACGATGGTAAGGGCAACGCAGAGCCGTTCTTTGGGAGCGACCGGTTCCATTTTATGTGGAAGTACCTGGATATTCCCCATCAGGATCTACGGTTGACTGGTGCAAAGCTGTAATCTATAACTCTATAAATTGATTTTCCTTTCGATTTCAGTTATCGGATGTGTCTACACGCCGAGTATCTTACCACTCCACTGGCCCTCCGCCACTCATATGGAATTCTACCAAAATCAGGGGTTCTCTCTCATAATCTGGGCCAAAGTGAGGGTTGGATTTGGGAACCGTGAAGTCCTTTCAGATTATTAACCCATTTACCATCGTCCCTAACCTGAGAAGCCAAGATTGCAGAAGGTGGAATTCAACAAGGATGCTGTAACTATCTGCAACCGAAAGACTTGACGAGGTCTGGTTGATTTTGCTGTCCCCAAATTATTATTGTATCTTACTTTGGATATACATACTCGTTTGCTTTTGCAACAACAAGTAATCTTATATGTATTTCATCCATTTGAGGACAAATAAATCATGCAAACCGCGGGAGAAAATTCATGAAACGGTCTAGCGAACAGGCAGAACTGGGTGTAATGTCTATTCCCCCTAAGAATGCTAAAATCACTATTCTACATGATGGTTGTCACCTAGATCTTCCTCAGACTGTAATCGCCTCTAGACCCATGGCGTGAAAATAAGAAATAAGGTCCTGAGCGATATGAGCCTCCCGGATCAACCCCGTACACTCATCCAAGACAAGAAAGTCTGTTCCATTATACGTCACAGCAGCACCCTCTGCCAACGGCCTATTCCAACCATACGTTAGTATTAATCGGCGATATCGAAGGCATGTCAACTTACGTAGGGAACAGAGTGAAATTTGCACCCAGAACCCCGTTCATCTTCCACCGCACAGCAATCGAATGCTCGTCCTGCACCGATCGGATCGGGGTGAAATAGTACTGCTCCCATCCGTTTCGAGATCTTTGCACAAAAGCAGTGAATTCGTTTCGGTTGGTGACCTGTATTAAATCGCTGCCTTTGCCGGTTGCCGAAGGGAAACGATCGGAATGGAGGACAACGTCAGGATGAAAGGTGGAATTAATGAGTGATAGATCCCCACCCCAGATGGCAAGGTAGTTGCTCAAGATGTGCTTGTGGGGGGCGCCGTGACTGTGGTCTGGCTTGCAGCAAGATGATGCGCTGGTCAAGGCAGCCAGGGAGGCAATGGAAAGGGACAAGAACGTGTTGAGCTTCATTATGGCAGCGATGGTATATAACTGAGGACTAATTGATACAGAGAATAACAATATTACGGTGGCTTTTCAGTTCCTTTATATATTTGCGATAAAATTGCATCCCGCCCTTCTCGGCTTGTAGAAATAGAATTTTGGCCCCTGAAGTGCGCCTCGAAGCTCATGCTAAGCTTCTGCACGGCAAGCTACACATCTCGATACAGGATCAGATGTCGGTGAAAAGCCGAGAGTGGATCTCTCTAGCCATTTGGTGAGGCTGTGTTTGGAGACGTGGGGATTCTAGCCCCCAAACCGCGGCCTGTTGATGTTCGGACGAGACCAAAAGGGCACTATTCGGCGCCGCCTGCATGATGCTAAGCCAGTTTAGAATAGCTCCAGACTGAAGGCCTAGGGACACAGGCAACAGAAGCGGTATTTCTCTTTCATAATCGTTCAACCATTATGCGGAGTATTCGAGGACGGGTTAGCCGGCCATTTCACTCATCTCCATCTTGGCAGGAGGTCGGGGACAGGAAACACGAATTCGTACATCCCTTGAGCACAATATACACAGGCCGACAGTCAGGTACATAAAGACCGCTTGGGTTAGAGCTAAGTCAAAACGGGATATCATTTTATACACGACGCTGAACCCATCCTCTCGGTGCGGGAAGGCCTTATTCCTCAACGCACCCAAATGCCCTTGTTGATATGCAAATACGTTGCAATTTCATTTCGAGTCAGCGGTAAGAGTGAAGCAAGCTCATCTTCTCTCTCAAAATTGCCCTGGCTAGCGTGTGAATTGGACGAAGCCGAGACGGTCGGTGGAAAGGTCTCTCCAGGTCGAAGTTGGTCGAAACGTTTCAGGCCCGGGAATCCAATCTTTGGGTCAAAGCTGACGAGTGCAAGTTGCTGCTCTTGGGCTCCTGGCTGACTAACTGTATAGATGATCGATCGGTCGTCGAAAACTGCGTTAACCTTCCCCGTGCCATCCGGTGGATGCAGCAGATCGTGTAGAATAGCTGGCGCGGTTTTAGAGGGCCACCTACTGACATCATGGAACCCGAAGCGTTCGTTCATGGTTTGACCGCCGCCTACCTCTAACGTATCTTGATCAGGGGGTATATCTAGTTGCGTAGTTTCGGATTGCCCATCTAGGGGCAGCCCCTGCGGGTAGGAAACCGCACGAAGATAAATCCGATTACCAAACGCAGCACCCTCCCAAATGGGGCCATCTTGAATAAACTCGATAAGGGTGGATGATGAGGATTTATATGTATAGGATAGTGTTTTGGTTGATCTGAACTGTTCTAGTTCAGACATGTCAATTCTATCGGGATATTCGTGATGGAAGCGACGGAGATGACTCTCCATAGATAGACCATTCTCTTTATTCGCTGAGTTCGATAAATTTGATGGACCTTTCGAGATACAGAGGGGTTCCTTGGGAATGTGAACCTGGGAGGAGGTGCTAATTTCGCCCTGGATCTCGTTTGGAAAAGGGAGTGGGTATCTGAAACAGCCCGCCAGGCTTCTATCGATCCACCAATCTGGTTGCTGGCACTCAAAAATGAATAATCGCCCTGTGGTACCATCTTTCTGGATAAAGGCGTCATGGAAAGGTCCACATATCTGGTCCCGATACCCCCGCGGACGCCACACCATATGGAGCTTCGCCTCCTCCCGGGAAAGACGTGGAGATAGGCATGCCCATGCGTAGGAGCATATGTAGCCGTTATCTTTACCGTTGATATCATCGTGGCGGATCACGACATAAAGATTATCTTCATGAAGTTCGAAGCAAGCAGACGTGCGCTTAAGTTTGGCCATGGCTCCATCCAGCATAAGAGGGGTTGTGGTAGGTAAATTCCCACTTTTTAGATGAATACAGTTAATCTCCCACTGTCGCAAATCGTCCAAGTAGGTCCCGTAGTACAGGTACGTAGTGCTATGCCGCACAAACAGTTGAGAAGTTGACGTGAGCAGCTTTCGAACAAGGACGCCGTCAGACCTCTTGTCGAACAAGTCCCCGATATGGATGGCAACTAGCCATGTCTCTTTGAGCTCTGGGAAGCCAACAGTCATGGCCAAAATTCCGCTACTGTAAAACATTAGGGTAAGCTGCGACTTTCTGCCGATAGCGTGCTCCGAAACGCGCGACGAAAAATGGGTCACATTGAGTACCTGCTCAAAGGAAGCGAGTCCATGCACATTGAGAATGCGAATATCGCCCTTGCAGAGGTAGCAAAGATATCCTTCGTGGTATACAAAGCTCTGTGTGGTACCCAAGACAATGACGGCATACGGCCAACCTGCTGCGGTGGCTTCTGTGACATGGTAAAAACTCTCTACAGCATCCCAGTGCCGCATGCGCCCATCATTCGCCATTTGGCCCCATTTAGTGTGTAGAAGATGGTTCTGTAACCCAAAAAAATCAGTAAGCTGGATGAAAAAGGAATCTCACTTCCTTGGAAGACACATTTTGCTCCCTTGATTGTGGAAAGAGCTTCGCCATACCTGGACTATAACCTTGGCAATCGCCTCACTCCTCATCCGCGCATAGAGCTTTCGGCTCGCTCGACTGAGATGAATATAGTCACGATGTCCAAGCATAGAGGCGAATCTGACTGTAATCCCAACTGGGAGTGAGTCGAGACCTTTCCTTCCCATTCCATCAACAGGACCGCCCCAAGCCCATTCGTCTTGTTCTTTGGGAGGCATCTTCATCAACGTGGACCAGAAGGAGTCCCGGATCGTTGCTGATGGCGCTACTTCACTTACAGTATCCTTAGTCCCCTGAATGACCAAAAGCTCCATGATCTGTAACTTTTCACGCTGTGTCATATGAAGATTCTGGTCTACTGCATCCAGAAAGTCTTCTGTGTACTGTAGTTGACGGCCTTGCTTCTGGAGTAACAACAAAAGATCCCCATATTCAAATCGAGTGCACGCGCTTCTCACGGCAGTTGTTGTAAACTGAAGACGCCCAGCATTTTGCGAAAGGAAGTGGCGGACTGTGTGCGCGTCATACAATTGAAAGAGTACTTCCACTGCGTCCGGAGTGATATCCACTGGATACGCTGGATGGGTCAACAGTAATTTTATATGATCACCAGTCTTGTCCGAGACCGCATCTAGTATGGTGTGCCTGGTGATCTTGACCTTCTCGTGCCCAGCATGTGCATCCACGAACCATTTAACGACATCTGAGTCCCCGTACTGCAGGATTTGAGAGGCTGCCGCGAACGAAAACCGGATCTTTTCATGTCCGAGTAGAAGCTTCAGAATAGCCTTCCCGCTTTGTCGATTTGATGCCGCAGTGGCAGCTATTGCGCTGGTGAGCTGCATAGGGGTGTCGATGTGTTGCAGTAGCAGAGCTACCACGGATGCCCCCTGCATTGCGTTGCCACAAGCAGCATTTACCAAACGCTCCGTCACTTTGATTTGTCTCCTATGCTCGAGGAGAAGCCGCTTGACAATATGAGAGTCGAAATATTGACAAATATGGAATGCGGCTTCTGGCTCCAGCACAAGTTGATTTTCAGGCAGATCTACTAACATTTCTAGCACTTCCTCTCCGACTTCTCGATTTCGAAGAGCAGCCAAAGTTAGCCGTTGTGTGATCCGGACCTTTCGAGGTTCCGGATGGACAAGGACTCTCAGAAGCCTTTTCGCGTGTCTCCAGTCCTTGATGTGCATCCCAATAAGTCCATTCAAAATAGGCTCATAGTTGTGCTCCTGGTTCATTAGAAAGGCCATGATGTGCTGTCCGTTTTGATTATTTTGCGACAAAGCCAGAACCACATTCTTTGTGATCCGTATTTTGCCGTTCTCTCGACTCATCAGCAACTTAATAACCTCGACATCAAAATATTTATGCAGGCATGCCATGGTTTCCGAGTCAATATCGAACTCACTGCGATTTCGGCGCAGTAATATTTGAACCATGTCCTTCCCCGTCATGTGGTTATTTGCTGCCATGTTGACTAGGTTCAGGACTCGAAAACTAGTTGTAATTCGATCTAGCAAAAAGGGTAAGATTTCCTTTCCACATCCGTGGTTGGCAACTGCCGCGCAGAGGACAGCTTCAGTCGGTTGGACTGGGCTCCCCTCTGTGTCTTGGAGCAGGAATCTGATAATGTCGTTGCCATTTTCTTCATTGGATGCGGCAGCCACGATGACTTTTTCAGTGAGAATGCCACCACGTATTCTTGCGCCAGAGAGTAAAGTCAGCACCTCTAGGTGGCCTTGTTTTGCCGCTTCCTCTAAAGGCGTAGTCCCGTTTTGTGACGTGAACTCTTCATCAATATAACGATATTGTTCGGCACCACTATCTCTTTCAGGCCGCTCCAGTACAAACCTGACGATTTGTAGAATACCCCATCGTGCTGCGATATGAAAGATGGAAAAGTCTCCAGGGATATCGGCAAATATGCGGAGTCCCCTATATGCGACAAGCCACCCCTCTCGCTCCCTGGAGTATACGTGAAAAAAGCTTTCATGCTCCGGGGAAATTACGAAGGCAGACTTCGCGAGGACAGCATGTTCTGGCCAATACAGCACCGCATATTTCAGAAAGGTGTTCTTGGATGAACCCAGTATGACGTGGCGAATACATCGGCTTGCCAAAGTGTTGTGAACCTTGAGGTCATCTAATAATTTTCCTTCCCGCGCACCGAGGAGGAAGTCCTTGACTGATTTGTGAAGCAGGCGGACGATTCCATCTTCAACCACGATCATCAGCCGACACATCTCAATATCTTCTCGGGTGAATGCCAACCGGCTTTCCTCGTCTTCGTCACCATAAAGCTCACACGCCTCCGACAGCTCCGCAACGGTGAGAGGACGCCGCGAGTTTGCAATAAAACCTAGCATCTGGACAATGGAATCGCTATCTTGGTCATTTTCAAAGGCCGTGTCTAGCAACTTCTGATACAAAGAATGTAGTCCTTGTGGTAGAGTTTTGAGTCTCCGGATCACATCTCGGGACCGTACGTGGATGAGTTCAGTGCATGCGATACCCACCCATAGAAACATGCCCTCAGCTTTATCTTGCAGAATTTGCGAAACCTCTGTAGCAATCTTTTCGGGATATTTGTTCTTCTTGCCCAGTTCATCCACTCTCTTGTTGATAAACAATTGTAGGTCCCGTTTGACTTTGGCATATGAGGCTAAATCTTTGCGGTTAAATTCACCTAAATGTCGCCCGATTTCGGGATAAGGTCGGCTGGTGATTGTGAAATGAATACCACAGTTGGACGGCCCCTGGGTTTTGAAGCTTTGGCTTATCTGCGTTAGCAAGGTTTCTTGTGACTCCGGCTCACACTCATCTAATGCGTCAATCAGAAAGTACTTGTCACCACTGGCGGTATCCCGGCCCATTTCCAACAGTGTTCCCCACAGTGTATCAAAGGATGTGAGCACCCTTTCTCCTCGTTCCTCATACTTTGAAAATATAAAATTGATGAGTTCTGGTCTCTGCTGAATCAGCTGATATAATAGGCCACGTAGTATCCCCGTAACGGTCCTTCGGTCCTCGGAACTAGAATCACAAAAGAAATAGGCAAACATCTTGTCTCTCCTGTTGAAATAGCATTTTCTGGGAAGTTCTTCTGCCATGGCGATTGCGATTGTAGATTTTCCAGTTCCTGGATTGCCAAATAGCCATAGAATGTCCGATGTATTACGTTGAAGATGTGGTACCTCTGGCACGCCTAGCCATAGCCTGACTTCGTCAGTCTCGAGAATCCAGTCGCATGTGCCTGGTACACGTTCCCCCTTTCTTCGTTTCAAGGCATTCATATCCTCAGCGGGGTCGGTCAGAAACAGCGCCCTGAAACATGTCTTTTCCTCCGCAGTCATTGTTTTCTCTGCTGAAAGGTTAGCTAATCATCTCGACCAACGCAACTTCGGTATTCCCCACTTTGCTCTGGCCTTGGTAAGCGCACAGGTGCAGCCGAAACAACCGATAAAAGCAGCTTCCCGTATGCCGCAGCAGTAAGGGCTGCGTATCCTTGCCATACCTTATTCTTGTGTGAGTCCGAATAGTCGCAGATGCCCCTGATAACAAGGCAAGGGAGTTGGTTCATCAATCCTGCGGCTTCCATTTCGAAACAGATAATACCAAGTTTTTGGGCCAGTTGATCCCTTACCACCGCATCCTTCATCACCTGGTTGCCGGAGGCAATCAAACCATAATGAACCTCCGGTTCGGTGAAAGGTCGTTCAGCCCGTTGGACTATCTGGTCCCTATCACATTCATCACAATTATCATGAAAATCGGGATGTCCATAACTTGGAGAGAAGAGGTGGTCTCGCGCCGGACCAGGTGAGGCAAATTGCCCCTTCATTTCCGTGCTGTGATCAAAAACTTTGGATATAATATCGGACAGTGGTCGCATCTCCGCGGCCAGTTGGTCCGCTTGTAGCTGGGCAATGCTTGTAAGAAGCACCTGAGGAGGCTGATTGAGGACCCCAGTTTGCTGGAATCGTCCACTGACGGCCTTTCCATAATCGTATTGTACGACACCACCATAGGTTCCAGTAGGCTTGCTGACAACAACATCACCTAACCGGACGTCCATATTTCCAGGCACGCCTCCCCCGATCCCCACCATTAGCGCGAACTCAAGGCTCGGGAAGGTCGCAATCATGTTGGTGAGAACGCTTGCGGCGGATGTGGTGCCATACACGCCATACGGTAAGCACGCGAGGACTACATTATGTCCGTAAATGGTACCCAGGGTGTAGGAGTTGGAGTCTGTAGCTCGCTGAGGAAGATTGGGGTGGACATCTTCCAGCATTGCTTTCGCGGCCCTCATCTCGAGGGGCAATGCGCTGATCCACCCCACAGTGTAATCTTCGTGCGACAGCATTTTGAACGACTTCATTTCCACGCATTTCTCCCGGCACAAACCAGGCCACCCGTACTATCAGTTGCAGCGGAGGATATTTCGAATTCAAAAAATTTCCGAACGCTGAACAGCCGTCGTGACTCTCGGGGCAGCTTTTGTGAGCTTGTGTGGTCGAATATAGCGGCTCCTCTGTCCTTTCGCAAAAATTCTGGTGGGTTACTAAACGGAAATAGCTGCTTAGAAATAGACTATGCTTCGGCTTGGGGAGCAAAATTGACGATAACGCTACCCTTGGGTCGCTTGAATGATTATAAATTCGTGTGGACAGATGGCAAGGCTGAGGCTAAGAATGCCTGGGAGGTGGGGGTTGTCACACTAGCCGGTTCGAGTCCTGTCTCATCAGCAAAAATGCCTGAAATTCAACGCGCCTCGCTCGTCAGGCTGGAAATTCGGGGGTCATTGTCGCACTTCCAATAACACAATATGGAAACAAAAGTTACTGTGCACTTGATAGCTAAGACTGAAACGGTTAGGGGGGCAACGAGGAGGATGTAGGATATATATATATGCGAATCGACCGAGGGAGTACAAATCCTGGGTGACCAGTACATGGGTAGGGATGAGAAAGATGGATGCATGTAAAGGGTGTTATGATAAAGGAGGCAAGATGAATATCATGAAGACCAAGCGAGTTGTTAAAGATGAGAAGGCACGAAGCAGGCTTGAAGAGAAAGGCGACGTCAAGTGCCCCATACAGAGAGGGGAAAGTGAATTAATTTCATCTGTATTCATCACGGAAAATCGGTAATAGGAAGAAAATCATAGACGAAAATCGGGGAACATGCTAATATGACCAATAGAGCTAAAATGCCTTTTTAGATGACATATCTGAAAGCTGGATGCCGGCTGCTCAGTTCCACTTGTTCCTCATCAGTCAATCCTTCCAAAACGTGATCACGACATCCCATTTCGCGTTGGTGATTCTCCCTCTTGATATAGACAATGAGCAGAAAGCTGATCATCCAGGAGCCGAAGAGGAATGAAAACAAAATAGCGTGCCCCGTACGATAATTCGGTGCATCTTGTGGGAGGTATACCCAAGGCGCGAGAATCCCTCCCAAGGATGCAACGGTGAACACTAGGCCAGACGCTGCAGCCTTAACTGTTGGTGTAGCAGCATTATTCACCGCCCAGGCGATCCATAGTGGAAGAAAGGCGTATATCCCAGGGGCTGCAAGGTATAACGCCCCATACTTGGCACCGGGCATGGAAGCAGGTAAGAACTCTAGCATGCCCATACCCGCAATTCCAATCGGAGCAGTAGCAAAGATCAGCCAACCGCGGGTGTGGAAACGGTCGGATAAATAGCCAACGATGATGGATATGGCGCAAGCGGCGGCCTGGTCTTCGTTAGCCGGGTTCATCCTCCATTCGGTATTTTCGAGAACTTCTTACATACGGTCCGACCGAAAGAAGCTGGGCAATCTCGTCAGTGTATCCCATCGCCTTGATAATGGACGGAGAAAAGAGCGAGAATGACTGAGCGCATGTACTACAGATCATGGTTAGTGAGATCAAGGGTGGGTTAGGGGTAGCGTGAAACCTACTTCCCAAAGAAGAACCCAATCGCGCAAGCCACGATGGGGAGCGTGGTCCATCCCTGAACAACATGTCGAAGCTTGGTACGTGAATGTTCCGTTGTTCCAGCAGCATCGATCTGGAGTCGATCTACAGCTACCTTCTTCTGCGATTCGGTTAAAAATTTCGCAGTCCCAGGTCCACTTGGGATGTAAAAGAACGCCAGAATCGCGAGGAATATCGACACCAGACCCTACAGGAAGTTAGAACCAGGATAGGGACAAAGGGGGGATAACGTACGAACCTCGAAGAAGAAAATATTCTTCCACGTGTGGATAAGACCCCATTGTGGTATCTTGGCCAGGCCAATGGCAAGAAGGCCACCGAACGCTCCACTTGCTGAAGACGCTGAGATGTAGATACTCGTCCTGAAGCCAAGCTCATGTCGGCGGTAGCTACCATTGTCAGACCTATGCATACAGGCAAAAGAGTTTACTTACAATAGCGACAGCATAAAGACCAGACCAGGCGATATCCCTCCTTCAAACACCCCCAAGAGAAATCTGCACGCGTACAAGCCCCCCTTGGTGGTAACCAGGGAGGTGAGCGTGGTGATGATTCCGAAGCAAAAAACCAACGTTGGCACGTAAATATGGCCACCGATAATCTTACAGAGGATGTTAGACGGTAATTCGACCACACAGTATGCGACAAGAAGACACATCAATGCAATGTTGAACCGCAGGCCGGACAAATCCAGATCTTCCTCCAGCCCCAGGAGACGGGCATTGCCGATATTTACTCGATCAATGAAGCTGAACAAGTTGATGACCGTGAAAAGCGTCAACAGTCGGAAGTCGAATTTTCGGACGACGCGGGCGACCTCTGCCTCGTCGATGGGTTCATCTGAGCTATCCTGATTGACCTTCTCATCTTCAACAAACACTCGCTGCAAACCCTGGACCGCGTCCTCACTCTTGTCCTGGGCCATAGTTTGGAATGTAGCACGATGTGAGTTTATTTTGAGCTCGAGTTGACCAAGCGGAAAATCATCCCTGTATGCAGGGGAACGGGAGCTGGGCCATCTATTTACGCGTAGAAGAATGAGGAGATTAGGTCATGTGAGGGAAGAATGTTGGCACTCTGCATGATCTGGGCAACCTGAATCAAACCAGTCTGCCCTTGGGATCAGCGGTGTAAAGATGAGGTGAGACCGTCTTGGGAACGTGTAGATCATCCGCTAGTCCTCTGTAGCCCACTTCGACTAAAATTTCGGGGGTTGACTGGACCAGTCACAGGAGTGGTAGCAAAACAGTGCGTCTTCTTCATTGCAGATCTATTCTCGACAGAACACTTACTAATTTTCCTTCGTTTGGCCAGCCATGATCTTGGAGTTATTTTATTAATTGGCCATCATGCCTGATCTAGCCTAATTGTTTATTCATAGAACTAGATCTTAAGTAAATCTTATAAAACTATTTAAAATGCAAGGAAATACTCTCTGTTATTACAATAAAAGAGACAATATACTTCAGGGGTATATTTATCTAACTTAAAAAAATGTTTATAATTCTAGGTATATATTCTATCTTACTCGTAGTGGACCAGGGGACTTTTAAACTATACTTAGCCTGCCACCGGAATCCAAGATACTACTAGCTACTGGAAAGATGGTGAAGATGTAAGGGGCTATGAATAATTGGGAAAGAAGGAATTGAGGAGACACGCCTGGTAAATTCCCAGGATAAACACAGGACAAAGGCATTAAACTATTCACCCAGAGCCGAAGAACTGCTGTAGAATTCGTGTCTCCACCCCTTTCCCTGACCCGGCTATAAACTACGGAATGCCTCCGCCATGTCTGCGTGATCCTCCCCGACGTCAGTAGTTTCCTCGAGCTTCCGGTCCGGCCAGCAATCATCGTCCCGTACCGCCTGCAGAGCGAACTCACTCCCATGGCGAGTGAACGTACATTCCGTCTGCATCACGCTGGCTATGTTCCGTTCATCCCGCGACACGGTATCTGCTACGAGCAGTACTTTAACAGACTGCAACGATACCGGCGGTCCGGGAGCCAGGATGGAAAAGATCGATCGGGCAAGTTTCTCATCTACAGCGAAGTTCACGAGCAGATCTACCTTTTCGGGGGTTGTTTGACCATATTCGTCAGGACAGACGCATTGAAGCTTGACAGAGAGGTGTTCCTCGGGATGATAATGGCGCGAGGGCTTTGTAGAGAGTCACTTCGGTGGTGTCTCCTTTGGTTCGCCGGAGTGCAGGTCTCCTGGATGTGACGGTGCATTTCGCGTGTGGTTGGTGCGGGATGGGGGCAGACGATAAAGACGGGGACGTAGGAAAGCCGCTGCAATGATGCGCCGTGTACCTCACATACCGTTCGCATGGTTTGGTCCAGCCCAGCGCCCATCAGCTGGAGACGTTTGAGCGGCGGGAGGGTCGAAAGAAAGATTGCGGCAGCACCGTCCAACGGGGTAAATTCGTCTTGAGGAGGGACTAATTCTAACATAAGCGAGTTAAGAGATATGAATTGGCATTTGCGCGTGAAGGCCGCTTTCCAGAATTCGATAACCCGGGCCAGCTGTTTCGGGCCGAAAGATTGGAAAGAGATATGGCAAAGGCGATGCCGATTGGAGATCTCACAGCATCGTTTATTGGCGCGGGAGAACGCGCGCAGGTCTGGTAGGTGGTCTGTTGCGAGGAATCCTGCGATCGGGTGAAAAATTTCGTTGGGGAGCGAGACCAGCGCACACGATATTGTTGTGGATGATGAGACTTTTGTCAATCAGAGCAAATTGAATGGGAACACACTACATGTGGGAGCCTCTCTTAAATAGCCGATCTGGTGAGTGCCAAGGGCCGATAAATACAATCAACTTAGTGCTCCTTGGCATCTTCGATCTTGGCCTGAGTTGATCCATTGACACTTCCTCTCCGCAATTTATCTGAGTGTGTTGTCTGCCATATTTATTTGCCCTGTTTATCGCTGATTACGGGTCTTGGTTGTGGGTTGAGATGGCACGTGGGGAAAGAGGGGCGCGAATTGGTGATATATACGGGGGTGACAACGGCGAGGAATGGGCAAGGTTTGGCGGGCATCTTGACGACTTCCAGTGACTAGGTAAGCTCTGGCTCGCCATTGGCTCCGTTCTCTTAGGAGACTGGCCTAAATGGTATCAACTTTGGAGGGGCTAGCGCAAGGCTGAGAAATGAGGCGCAGCTCCTCTCCCCGCTGACACTCTTCTCGTTTTCCCACACACCCGACCCTGCCGTTGCGAGTCGGCGAGCCCATCATGATTAGCAAGTTATCCCGTTCCTTCATGGTGTTCTCTAAATCTAATATTCGGAAATCCCACTGCATTCGATATCCGTACCATGGATCCCATTAGCATCGTTGCGGGGGTCAGCACGATCGTCGCCAACGCATATACGATCTCCAAACAGGTCTACGACATAATTGATGGAATCGGAAATGCCCCCTTTCACATTGCAGCAATCTCTCGCGAAATCCAGGGCTTGTATCTCGTGCTCGCATCCCTCCAGGGCCTGATTCAGAGCCTCCAACACGACAACCTTTCCCCGGCCATTTTGTCCGTTCTCGAAAATCTGCAACAGCCCCTGAACCACTGTTTCTTCGCTATCCATGAATTGCAGCATCGAATCAGCAAGTACACGCGTCCTACTAAGGGGAGTACGGGGATCTCGAAACTCGGAAAATGGACCGCGTTCCGGTGGCAGTTTACAGAGAGGGAAGCGAATACCTGGAGGGGGCATTTGACTTCGTACAAGTTGACCCTCGATGTGGCTATTGCAACCGCCAACCTGTACGTATCTATAATCTCGCGTCGGATTAACCAGTTGAATTCGCTGGCTAATACAAACCGCCTTAATGTTAGTGCTAGCACGTCCTCGAACTTGTTCATGTCCCGGAGCATCGAACAACAGATCCAAGACATGCGAATACAAATGGAGATGACCAGGAGTAACGAGGAGATAGACACGAGTATTCTGGCAGACAACGGATCCCAGATCACCGATCGCTTTTTTGCCTTGAATCGCTTTCTGGAGACGACCGAGACTATTTTATCTGGGTCGCCTCTTTCGAGTCGGTCCCCGAGTCCAGAGGTCCACGCGACCGTATATGAGACCTCCATGCCGGTTTCGCCAGTAGAAACGAGAGATATCAATGTACCAGAGATACCCAGAAAGCCGATTTCTAGCGATGCTGCCAAAGAACGGGCTCCCGTTGGGCGAGCGTCGCCTCCTCGTAGCAGGTCACCGAATACGCTCCACCTACCGTACCGCCGTCGGAAGCGGGATCTGGGCCGGTTCCCGGGAATCGACGAGATACAGGAAACTACTTACCCCCCTGCTCGAGACACACCACCCGTTGTAGAACCGTACTCGGAAGAGGTGAATATAAACCACCCAGAGACACGAGTACATGCAGCACCGAAACCAACCAATGACGACGAGCCTCGTGCAAGCCGGCGGCCCACGAGACACACCTTCCTGGAAGATACTTCCCAGGCCCCCATCTTCGTGGTCGACCCCCCAGGAATTGCTAGGCAATTTATACAGGTGTCCCCAGATGTGGCTCAACCATTGGATATAGAACCGAGCAATTCTCCGGGGGTAGAGATAGCCTCGAAACCCGAAGGCGACGATGACCACGCTGGCACTTTTCAAGGGTTTCCGCAGCATGTACACCAAACCTCCGATAAACTTGCAGACGGCAGGGCTCGCAACGGTCGACAACACACCCGACACAGGTCTTTATTTGGTACCGTCCGTCCTCGAGCGTATGGTTCTTCAACCCCTGAACGGGTAGTTCCTGAACCAGATTCCGTTGGTTCATCTGTACCAGTCGCCGTATATCCAGATGCGTCGCCGAACGGGGGAGATACAGAGCTCCCAGATACCTTTGTCCTACCGAAACAGGAAGACCTAGGGATCAAGAACCACAGCCGGAAGAATCCCGTCAAACGGCGCCGTCAAATAGATGAGGATGTTCCGCGAGCCACTGGAGTCGGTAGAGCCTGCCATGACAACATCACTTCGGATCACCCTCAGTTTGATCTCGAATCTCTCCAAGCAACACCCGATCCTGATCCGGTTCCGGATACAGGGAATGTGGATTCTGCAAATAGAGAGGTACTAACAAAGCCTAACAACATTATTAATCGAGAGCCTCGCGCTACTCGAAAGCGTAGCTCCGCACGAGATACGGCCAATTCGCCACTCCACCGAGCAGACAAGTCCTACATCAGTCCGAAATCGTCCATAAACAACCCGAAACTTCTTGAAACAGTCCAGGACGCAATTGAGCGACTGATTCTTCCTGAGCTGGAAGCATTAAAAAGGGAACAGAGTTCCCGCAACCGAATTAATGAGAACAGCAGGACAAGGCACAAATCCGATTTTGATCGAACTGCGACGAAAGAATCCGGGCTAAGTGACAACCCGACGGAATGGAGACGGCGACTGGAAAAGGAAGAAGCAAGATCAGGGTCTCCCGAAAAGAGTAATCCTCGATCTCGTAAGTATCAATCCGACAGGAACTGTAAGTATCCATCCTAGTACCCGATTACTGGCAGCTCTAACTGATTACCCTATAGCTTCCAAAGCGCTAACCGAGGCTGTAATGGCTAAACTACGTGCCGCGAACAACAACGAACCAGGTACCGTAGAGAGCCGAGGCGAGACAGCCAGCATTAAAAAAGTCGCCTTATCTCTTCCGGAAGATGAGACTCCAGAACCGAACTATCACAAGGAAGAGGTCACCGATACCCCAGGGGAGAGCAAAGGAATCCATGGAGCCACCGAAAAGGTTCCGTCAGCGAGACCCGACGAGAGTCAAACGTCCCTCCTGATCGAGTATTTCGAAGGGAGTAAGGGGTCTGGGGCTATACCTACCCGTCCTAGCGTTCGAGTTAGGGTGACTCCCAAGAACAAAGGATCGGGGGATAAAGTAATAATCGAAGAAAAGGGCCGAAAACCATCCCATACTCGCCATATATCTCTCGGCTCTCATCAGTCAACACTACCTCGAACACTGGCAGAATGAATGGATACTTATCAGTACCCTCTTTTTTGCCGAGACAAGTGTTACTAAATAGCCACCAGGCAACCTGAAATGCCCACCACCACTGGTGGGTAATTTGCGATTCCTAATCTGGGCTGACTCCTCACCAGAAGGCGTAGATCTCAAATAAACTTCGTAGAACTATTTGAGGGATAGAAAGAGAAAGATCCTCTCTTGTCACCGTAAAAGAGATAATATACTAGTGGAGTATATTATCTGATTGAAAGAATCTCGACAGGATTACGGGGGGGCCTTTACCATTTCAGACTCGAGGAAAACAAATCTGGCCGCAACTGGGCTTCTAAAAAATTTCAAGAATTATATACACTCTCGGTCTATACCCATTCCAATGAACCTCCACTTGCTATCTCACAGGAACCCTCTCTAATCAAACCTGTATCTTTCACCAGACCTCCATTGCCAACCAAAGATACTGAGAAGTTATCAGACCGTTCCCTTTGGACAAGTCAAACCAGTAGCCGCATTGCGGAACCAACTCGGCCAGTTTGAGTTCCACTTAGGACAATCAACCCCCTCAGCTTTGAGAAGCGCCATGTTGAAGAAGCAAGGAGTGTATCCATTGCTGTCGGTCGCCAGCGCAAGCCCATTAGAACCCTGATCAGACTCATTATTGCAGGCGTCGACGTTGGCGTAGAGAGCAGCAGGGTCGACCTTGTACTTGAATTCCAGGTTCTCAAGGACCCTCCAATCAACCGCACCCAAGTGCTTGTCGTCCTGGATGTAGTAGAGCATGTAGCAGTAACCGTTGATGTAACGGTTTCCGTAGTTGCTGCAGTACTTGCCGGGGTCCGACATTCTCTGGACAGGATGGTTAGCATGGGACATGTGGTTAACTTTTAGGTTGGACTTACTGCGGCGAGGACGACGACGTGCGAGGCGGTAAAGAGGTTTCCAATCAGGCGCTTCGTCTATTTGGTATGTTAGATCTGGGGACGGGGTTGTACGAATGAATAGTAGAGTGGGGGTAGCATACCACTTGTTCGAAGCCAGCGGTCATGGCATTCGCGATATCGGAGCGCCCAACGGATTCCATGAATGCTCCACTCGCCAACCTGGAATGTCATGTCAGTAAGATATTCGTGTGTATGCCAATTGATGGAATCAACATACGCCTGGGAAACCTTGGAACGCCAATGGCCTGTGGCTCCCAGGGCGTTGAGTTGGACAATAAGGTTATCCAGAACATCGCTTCCACTGTCGAGCTCACTGCCTCCAAACATCCGGTTGGTGATTTTAATCAGATTATCACGCACGGCTGTGAAGTACTGCTCGAGGTACGACTCCACAGCTTGGGTCACATCAGTCACGGTGGGTGAGGTTGGAGAGTTGTTCGCAGCGACCAACTAAACACGATATCAGCATAAAGCCTAGAAGAATGGCGTACTAAGGGTAATGAAATCGGGATACTTACTCCCATAGTCGCACCAAGGAAACCCAAAACATCACCAACTTTACCATTCGACTGCTTTGCGAACTTGTCTCCGAAACTAAACACTGCGACGAGGGATCAGTAATGTGATCGTACATGTCCGGGTGGTGGGGATCTGCCATACAAGCGGCAAAAGTCCGCAACAAGTTATCCGCAGCACTTTCGTCAAATTTGTGGACATTCAAGTCGTTGACGAGTTGATCGATCTTGAGAGTATTCGAAATTGTATAATCTTGAAGCAGTTCGTGCGCCCAAGTCATGTATTGATTGAAATTAGCCGCGATTTGTCGAACATAGTAGACTGTGGCCAGAGGTTTCGTTAGAATCTATATGGAGCGCTTGACCCTAACCCCGCCCTTGCGGGAGAGTAGATAAGTAATCACTCACAGCTGTACGGGGTAAAGTTCTTGCACTGTGTAGTAGGCGCAGTACAAGTGCCCTGCCCGTAGAGGTTCTTGCAGTCCAAGTTGGAATTTCCGCCTCCAGTTCCCGTGGTATTCGCATCCAACTTTTGCAGCCAGTCATCTGGATAGAAGGATCCTGTCAGTCACGGCGAATTCTTAGCAGGAGAAATGGTTACAAACGTTCATCCCAGTTCTGCTCCTGCATCCATCCTTCCACAAGGATGTCTCCTCCACCTCTCGACCACGAGGAGGGGTCATAAGGGTTCAAAGTGCAGATCTCTGGATCTCCATCATTTGGCTTAGCAAGCACAGTGGTGTGGTTCAAGTTGATTGCCAGTCCATGAGCAGCAGTGGCAAGCAAGGCCGTGCAAAGAAGAGGCAAGGGTTTGATATGCATGGTAGCTTTTCAGGATAACGCGACTGTTCGGCTTGGGATCTTGAAGTCTGCAAGTTTGGCTTGGGACCACTGTTGAATGCGCAGACCTCGAGCTGATTCATTATTATCGTGATACTTCTATCCAGATATTTATACTCTCCATGCAAGAACCATCCTCCCTTGCCGCTCTCTACACTTAAATCCATGCTGGTATCTCAACTCGCACATGGGTCAATGGTTGGCTGTCAATGTCGCGATGTGTTTGATATGCCTTGAATGTCTGTCAGTACAGCAGGCCATCATCGAACTAGTGCTTATTCAGATAAAAGCACCTGCGAAGATCGGGTTGGGTTCGGGGCTGAATGAGCCCCCTAGCGGCCGCTAAATCCTGGGCAGACCGCAATATGCACAGGGAGAATGGGGCCGGATAGCTTAAATTCGTCAAACATGTCCGAATCGGTGGTCGTCCCTGAGTGGCGTTATCAAGGGTAAATTTTATGAATGGTATTTATAATTTCCCTTGTGGGTCCTCATCAGGGACAGGAATCCAACCCCTACAGCGTACCCAGTAAATGGAGATTCCCCGGGCCCACTTACAATTGTCATGCAAAGCTTTGCGTATAAGTACCCAATTAACGGACCCCATTCAAGCACATGCTACGTCCGAAGAATATGGGGGCTATGTAGATCTTGTATGAAGTGTTTATCTCTGATGAGGTAGTAGTGGTAGATTACTACCCGGTTGCTCTCCCCGGCGTTGCCGTGAAGGCTAGCGGAAAAGCCTATTTCGGGCAGTAGAAATCTATAATAAAACCGCACCATGCTTGTTCAAGCAGAAAATACGGTCCCTGGCATGCCATAGATCCTTCATGAATGGAATAAGAACAGAAATGGCGCTTCAGATACATGACCTATTGATTATTCTGACCTCTAGATCACCACCCAAACGCTGCCGTGAGTATGCCAAATATAACTCTAGTTTGGCATGAAATAATTTTACATCACATGTCTCTTTTCTTTTAATCGAATCTTGAATATAAGACGGCAATGCTTCCTATGTCAAAGTTTAGCAGTTTGAGTGGTTCTTTTCAGACACAGCGAATGATTGTACGGTCTCTGCACAAGGGTAGTAATATATGCTTCCACAAGACCAATATTCCACCGCCTATGTTGTGCATCCCGTCTCAAACGAATATAGTTCCTGGATAATTATAACGAGGTAATCCCACCCTAAGATAAGCATGCAGTGCAGTTCGTGCTTTTCTCCTAGTCTGGTTCTAGATTTATTCGTGAGATGAAGTAAGGGAGTAGCTTGTTTCGAACCCCGCTAGACCCCCGCAACCTACCTATTAATAGACGCTAGATTTATTGTTCTTACCCGCCAGATTATGGATCTCAGGAAGCAATACCGAAGGCCTATGTTAAGGACATAGTCGGGTCTTATCGATGTGATATTTACTTAGGTACCTTTTTTTAATAGCAGTTAAATGGGATTTTGTCATATAGCTGGTCGGGCATGACGTCGTCTTGAATAAACGAGACGAGTTGTTAACCAGAGATCTAGTATGTATCCCAATTATTCCCATTATTCTGCACTAAGAATATCATTAGCACCTTTTTGTGGTCTAATGTCAATTTCGCCGTCATAGAATTTCAGATTAATTAAGAATGACACTACATACGTTATATTTTTACTGCGCATTGGCGTATGTGAACAATGCTCGGGTCTCTATAAGCTTTAATATCTGGCCTCCTTTTATAGGGTACTCTAAGCTTGGCTACTTTTACTCTCCCATCAGACTTAGAAGAGGTGCGTTGAGTCGCTAGTTCATCCATTCTCGTGTCTCTCCCCCATCGATCATTAAAATCTAGCCGGTCAGGTGATTTACCGAGTTAAGAACTTCTAGGTAAGATATGAACATTCGTCTATCAGTACTAAGGAGCCTCTTATTCAGGCATTTGGGCTGACCTAGGCCTTCCAGCTGGATACAAGCGAGTCTTTGTTGAGCAACTACGTGGGCTGGCCGGTGACTAATCCCACCAGGCACATTCTGCCTCCTAGGCGACAATGAAATGGACTTAGCAGTTACCTGACGTGGATGATACTTTATACACCCCCTACCCCAAACAGTCACACCAAGTTGAATGACTTGCCGATTGAGATCGACCAGCATGAGGATGCCCAGGGACATTATGATTCTGGATTCGTTGGCGAGACATTCTGAAGCGGGATCGCCAGTCGGCTATGCGAGACTTAGCAGGACACTGTTGCAGCGGGGATGACACCTAATCGGGGAAAGCTAGACCGGCTGGCCACTAGTATCGAAGAGGTAGCCTTGAAGTCATTCAGCCTCAGCCTCAATCGCCACAGCAAATCACGTTGCAGCTTCGACTCGTGAGGCTACACCTGAATAACCCTGTCAGCCAATCAATTGCAGAAGTCGACATAGAACACGACGTGCGTCACTCCAAGGCTAGAACTATGCGGCTATTGGCTTATTTGCACTGCCATCTCAGTGCCAGGCTCGTCGTCGTTGAGCGCAAGGCTGAAATGAGTCCATTTCCAGAACATGATAAAAGGGGGCACTCACCCGAATCAACAGTCACGTCTTGATAATGCATGCCGCTCCCTATCACACGATCGCATCCATGGTTGACGCCGACTTGCTCTCCCTGGTGCAGACTATCCTGACCGGGATCAGTCTCCTCGCCATTATCTTCGCCGTTGTTGCCCTCTGCACGGAGCGGATCCGTCGCGTGCGAGCAAATGATGAACGATACCAAACCACAAACGCCGCCCTTATGGGCTGCCTAGGGAATAAACCAGTCAGCGCAATAAGCTCTTTGCTAGGGGCCAAATCGCCCGTCTTAGCCCTTCCCAGTATTGAGGGCCTTATCGAGGCGGCCGATCGAGGCCTTTGGACGAGTACTACACTCGACCACATGGCTGAGGTTCATCCAGAGCTGACCTGGCTCCCTGTGTATGAATCCACGATTGATGATATACAGCTTCATCAAAACGAACTCCCTCGGGCTTGGGGGGCCAAAGAGCCGATCATGACCATATTCCAGAACATGATGAGGCCGGAGCATGTGAAGGCTCATCGCCCTACGGAGCTAGTCGGCCGTCATCGCAGCCTTTTTAGTAGAAAGAAACTAGCATGCTGCATCCGAGAACTTCCAGTAGCAGATGAACAACTACAGAACCAGGGAGTGACCAAAAGAGAAGACGGGGAGAAGGGTTTGGGGAGGGTCAAGCCTACCTGGATCGTACAAGGGAAGCCCTGCATTCCTGTAACGCGGGAGGAGCTCGTAGCTCTCTGTCTAGTGATGGGAATGTCCATCGTGAAAAGTAATAATGGGCTCTACTTTTCCGGAATCGGCGCGTACGGTCTATCAGTTGATTTAACTCATACCGAATCAACATGGCGGCTTTCCATCGGGAAGGGTTCGCGGATCTCACGACATGCACCGTCCATGGGCAGTGGCTACACCTCACTGATGGCAAAGCATTTAGCTTGCGGCAGCATTCCATTCTCCGAAAGTACAGACTGGGTTCGATCTGTCTACGTCACCGACGCAGTGCTTGCGGGAATAAAGCATGGGGTTGGCGTCATGGATACTCACGCTTACGGGGGTAAATCGCTAGAATTCCTTCGGCGATTACCGGCGGACAAAGCGATTGACGCATATTACGGCCTCACAGACGACTGCGATGATCGACAACGAGGCTCATTGCTGAACGCCGACTTCCATGAAGTTGGCCGATGGGCTCGTACAGTAGCGGGGATTGCGTTTGGGGGGCTAGTACCCCAGGCGGCGCCAAATGTCATCGAAGCGGTTCGGTTTACAGTAGCTGGAAAGATCGATGACTGTGTGCAGAACGTGGAAACTCTGATCGACGAACTGCATAGGGCTGACCGTAACGCAAGCATGTTTGGACAACGAGTCGCAGAGCGCACAGCAGCAACAGGTCACACATACGTTAACCACACCCACCTCGCTAGTGATAGAAATCCAAGAGACGCCGCCTCGACCTTCTCGCGGTATATGAACCTCCTCGAGCGTGTAGTAGCTTTGTGCGAGAGTTTACCAGAAACCAAACCGGGCGTTCCGGCTGCCAACGGAGGGCGGCACGGAAACCTCCGATCGACTCGGGTTAAAACAAAAAAAGCAATGGATGTAGTCTTTGACGCCACAGCAGATCTCCTTGAACGCGTATACACGGCTGCTGTCAAGGCAGAGAAAACAAGAACTGCGCCACAAGAAGGTCGACATCCGGTACCAGTGACGGCGGAGGAGCAGGGCCTGCTGAACCAAGATCTCGGTGCTGCGCTACACGCTATCGAAGAACGACTAGCGCAAGATATGCCAATCACCCTCAAAAATGCCAGTGTCATAGTACGCTGCATACTCGCTGCCTGGGCCGATACCGTTCCTACCCTGATGACCAAAGAACACCTGACTCATCCCGGGGCAAACTACTCTATTGAAACCGGAGTGGAGGTATTATTTATGAACGAGCTTCCCTCAATTATGGCTCTCGGATAAGGGGTCACTGTATGTCTTTTTTCATAGCTGTCTTCATAAATGCCTGTATCAACCTTCACAGCTTGCAGAGCGGTAGAGATGACAGACCCTGTCAAGTACGTAGGCAGCTGAGATTACTTTACCCTGTTAAATAGAATGAGCCTAATACATAATAGGTGCTGGCTAACAGCCCAGAAGCTCGCGACATATTCGTGGTGCTAAGCTATATATAAACTAGTTGGTAGTCCCTCGGGCTTGTTGAACCGCTCTCCCAACGCTCTGCCAATATCAGGAGGGTAGTAATAGTAGTATGTAAGAGATTCATATCTGGCGTCCTTTCCCAGTAAGTTTCCTGAGGTAGATGGAAGGGTTGGAAGTGAGATGGATTATCTTCTCAGGAAAGTGGGCGGGGCAAGCAAGATATAGGAAACTGGCGGACCTTAGACGCAGAATACTGACTGGCCTCAGATATTGTGGTTTTCATGGAAGGCTTCCAGCCTCTGATCTGTTTCTAGCCATCCAACCCCAATCCGTGCTGTTCCATGTCCTGGGGAGCAATATATCCCCCTCCCACACTACCTAGGTAGGAACTAAGGTAATATGTTGAACTGGGATTACACTTTCTTTGTTGTTTGTATCTAGTGCTCGTATGTTCCATTGATTTGTGTCGACGTATGCGGTTCTGTTGGTAAGACGGCAACAGCGGGATTCTTGATCACTCGCTGATCAAATAGACAAGAACCCGTTGGCTGCATCGATGAACTATGTCGGAAATGGAAGCCCTAGTTGGTAGATGGAAGTATCTGAGAGGACAGGGTCTTTGTGATTAACGCTGCAGTAGCGCCCGAGCTTAAATTCTTGTGTACAAACAGTGCACGAGTGAAAGTAATGCTTGTAACTTCTCACGTGAAACTCGTCTCACCCTTTGCTCTTAGGGGGGCTTCGCGGGACCTTGGAAGAGGCTTTGGAGGCTGGGAGAATGTTGTCCGAAATCTGCCATTGATAGCTTGCAGTAAGACTAGTACTAATAGCACTTTATACGCTTACCAGTCCTTTCAAGTTCAAGTTACACAAATAATAATAGTTCATTACTATTGAACTTCAGTAAACGGGCCTATGTACTACTTAGTAGTAGGTTCTAGTAGTCATTACTTTGCTGCGGGGTTGAAACTGGATCATTACAAACAAGTAAGCTGAGTTGGCACTTCCACCCCATCTTCTACCCATATGTTGTTTTCAAAACCGTCCTGAGAGCCTAGTTCAACTATTCCTCATTGTTGTCCCACTTAACTACAGTCCCTGCTCCCCTTCCGTGGCCCAAGCCAGGTAGAAATAATGTCTTCCACTGGCAATGAGACAGCATCCAAGAACGAAGGTGAACATGTAACGGCTGTTTATGATCGTGTGGGAGACCCAAAGCCTCCACCAACTCCTTTTGATGAGACCCCGCCACCCATGACAGCCCCCGATCATTACCCCGAGCACGTCGAGTTCAACATTTCATCCCTCAGCACAACTGAGCAGGGCACCTACCGATTCCTCCAGTCGCAAGGATGGACGGACGTGCAGTGTTGCTCTTATTTCATACATATCGAGGGTATAAGGGAGGCTCTCTTCGGCCACTTCAGTTCACAGTGCTAGACAGAAGACCAGTTGAAGGCGTTCCACTAACGTTGTCAAACAGAGTTGCCGGGTGGATTTCCCGCGCCTACTGGAAATACTCCGGGTCAGGATGACCTTGAGATGCAGCTCAGACTTTTGGAAGAAATGAATCGGTGGAAGGCGATTGGAGAGCGAATGTATCCTCCTGAGAACAAGTAGGGTGGGGATAGGAACCTTGGGATGGTAGGGAGGGGCAGGGACAGGTCTCAGCGTAGACGAGTGACATGTGATGCATCTAGATTAGAAATATCTTTTTGGTCATGACTCCTGAATGTAGGTGGCCCGTACCGAAAAAATGGCGTGAAGTGCATGCGCGAAGGCTTGTAAGCCTTTTCAAGGATCGATTAGGAATAACGGTTGGCCAACGTCACGACCTCGACTGCATAGAATGTATCTATTTGCACCGACTCTATGCACTAATGGGCGGCGCAAGGAATAACGAAGTCCCTGCGAATTCCTGGTCATGATTAGCATCGAATCTACTGCACCTATTGCAAGTTCATTTTGAGGCGAGCTGGTCTTCATCACTACATGATGCCTAGGAACCTGGTTAGCCTTCCAGCGAGATTGTTGTAGGAATGGGATAGCCATGGCTTCCTGTTGCAGTTTGCCCATATTGAGGGTCTTTGCGGTGTAGGAGACGTTACACATTAAACTGGTGGAAGCAGCAATCGGAACAATAGAGTCCCAGGTGCCAGTCCCCTTATTACAGGAAGTACCGAGGGCTTGTTTTTACCATTCCTGTTGAATCAGCTCACTACTGGGGCTCTCTCTGGTAACGAGAGGGCCAATGTATAGAATGGAAGTGTGGTTGAGAGGACAGAAACCTCCGTTCTTCACATCATGTTTTTTAACGTACTGCTAAGTCGCATGCGATTCGCTTTGGAGGAGGTTACACACAAGGCTGAAGGACCAGACCCCAGCCGGCCTTTAACATCGCCCAGTTCTGCCAAACATAATCAGCCCGCTACGTCATAGGTGAATTTCGGGGATTAAAAGCTCCATCTCGCGGTCTGGCCAGGACACAACAAATAGCCAAGACGCCGGGACAGCCTTGGCCCTTCCTGAGCCGTTAAACTTTGTCAGCCCTGGATGGCGCCACAGCTATCTTACAAGGTTCGCATTGGTGAAGAAATCCGATGGAGCGTCTCGAAACCCAGCAGAGGAAGAATAGCCGACACGGTATTGGTTATAACAAGGATTCAGAGTGGAGGCTGCCGTCTCGAACATTCTAGAGCAAATAACTTGCGTGTCAAGCATTACGATCATGATCATTGAGTCTTCTATGGGGAAGTCCCTCAGCCTCGCGATGAATACATGCTGCAATAGCGCGTCACACGACAAACATTGACCAAGTGCTCGGCGATGCCGAGCCTGAGATACGAGGTATTCTCCTATCTTCTGGCTAGGCTTGCTAGGGCTAGGATCCTATCGCTCCTGCAACGTCTGTTGGAAAGTTACCATGGATGAAGGAATGTCGGACCCAGCGTCAGTGTTAACCTGCAACCTACTAACATCACCATCCCGGTCTGCAGTCAAATGTCGGTCACCCCGAGGACATGTGTATCCCCGGGCCTGGGATGTCGGGGAAGCCACATTCCCACCTCTTCATGTCACATCGCAGAGTGGGATGTGCAAAATAGAGGTGATTCCTATGGACTGGACTATTCTTGTCAAGGGTCGGTTGAGTCGCTGTATAAAGGCATCATAATCTCCGCTACCTTGCCTTTGGTGGACAAATACAACGCTTAGTACAACATGAATTTCTCCAGGGCTGTTCCAATTATCCTGTGCCTGGGGGTCTTTCTCCCCTTAGTTGCTTCTAGGGAACCGCTCATCAACAAGGATGGCAGGTATGCTTCTTAGGTTCTTCATTAAAAGTGGTGTACCAGCTGTCGGGGAAGTTGGCTAATGTGATACCAGGTTTACCTATGTGGATAGTGTGCAGACAATCAGTGTCAATGCATCCCTTGTGGGCAGTATTCCAAAGTAAGAACCTCACCGGAACACGTATTGTCCCCGCCCCCCTGAGGCTAATGTTTTCGAAGTCTAGAAAGCTCGCTTGCCCCGCGCGATACCACTCCGTACTTGCTCTGTCGCGGGAAGTGTGGCGCACGGCAGACTCAGCACGCTGCTCCAGGTCTTCTATCACGATGGACTACCTCCCTTCTTGATACTGTCGAAGGTGTGGCCAAGTGGGGAATTTCCAAGAGGCAGTTCTCCGATCTGAGTACCAGTCGGGCTGTAGCCAGGTGGCTAACCTGGCGCATTGATCGCTGGCAACGTCTTGGTATACAGATGGTTTATACTTACGAGAGCAACCCGGCAAACTCAGCCGTCTTCTCATTGCTCGAAGATGCCCGTGTGGAGATTGGACTTGACGGGCTCTGTGGCTGCACGGCCTTTGTGGTCGTTTCAAACCGCGCAGTTTACTACGCACACTTCTTGTAGGGCCCCAGAATTTCTATTGCAGCCATCTGGGTGATGCTAACCTTGCTATACCAGTGAGGCCGGGTCTTTTGCAGACAACACACGCAACCCACCCTCGGAAATTGTCAAAGCGGCCAAGTTCCGGAGGTATGTGCTAGACTTTTTACGAACAGGTCTCGACCATGCCGGTAATACGTACGTTGCTTTCGAGGACCTGGTGGACTCGGGACTGTTTGGTCCAGACACCCAGCCCAGGGCATTTATCATAACGCCAAGGAACGAGCTCCAACCGCCACAAAGAGTTGGCCAGCCTGTCACCGGAATACCAGAGTATGGTGATGGCTTGCTTTACAACTTTGAGATTCTCCTATTTCTGCAGTACCTGTGGACAGATTTGGATCATGTTGTACCCCAGGTTATTAACTACGAAGCCTTGAATGCCGATGACCCTGCCCTGGACAACGCCAGAGGGAAAAGCTTGTATGAGTATGACCCAGCAGCAAAGGTCCAGGAGGGTGTGACTTACCGGGGAGCCCGGTTATACTTCCAAGCCGATGATATCCCTGTACCGGGAGATGAGCCGTTCCCCAACGGGCGTTTGTATGAGAACTTCTGGTCACCACCGGCCGATGAATTTCGGGCACTTGAAGATCCTTTCCAGGGGCCTGATCCCTTCCAAGGTCCGCCGGGTGACGAACAGTTGCTGGCTTGTGGCGAACAATGGTATAACGAAACAAATGTAGGCTTGGATACACACTGCACGTTGTGCTCCCCTGCGAAGGCAATATCTAACGTTGAATATAGTACAACTGTTATCCTAACGACATGTTGTGCCCTATCCTTCAAGGCATTGCCACTCTACCATGTGCCTCTGACTGCTACCTGCAGTCTCAGTACACCTGCTTTGATGACAGCAAGCTTTGCCCAGTTATTGAAGAGACACCCACCTTTCCTTGTGGCAAGGATTGCTATCTCAAGACTCAGTATCGGTAAGCGGGAGTCCCCCTTGTTGAAGGTTTTCGAATATCCATCTCATTTTGGATCTAGGTGCGAAAATGATAGTTTGATTCCTGTCAAGCCTGGTGATGAGATTCCCAATCAATCCAATATAACCTCTAGTCTCCCACCGACCAGTGTTACGCCTACCAACTCTGCGTCCACTACCTCGACCGCAACCACATCAGGCTGGGACTTCATTCTGAATGGCACCACTTACACCATCGGCCCATCCCCTACGACTATTGCCGATAGCCACGGACACACAATTACCTTTGGTCCGGGAGGTCTTGTCATTGGCCCCGGGAGCACCGTCTGGCCATCGGGTTCACCCACAAGTCCTACGACGATCGTCACAGATGGAGTAACCATCACGATTATGCCACATACGACCCAGGACTCCACGCCCACAACAACTTTAACACCCCTGCCAGGGCCCACCAGCACTGCAACGTTTCCGGATTCTACTTCCAACCCTCAGCCGACCTCCACACCCACCAGTGACACGTCATCGCCTCCTGCGCCCTGGGTGACAAGTACCGTATTAACAGTCGCTGACACAGGAGGCTCCAGCATAACGGAGATTACTTTCACCCCGACGACCCTAATCCAATATACCTGGCTGGGAACAACTAGCACAGTGACTATTGAAGTCAATGGGGTCATCGCCACCGTCGTGGTTGGGCCTGGGGGCATTGCGTGGGATCCCGTCTTAACGACAACAAGCATCCCAGGCTTCCCTGTTATCCCCTTCCCTACCAGGGCGCCGGCACCCCAGGGCTCAAGTACGGTGCCTCCGATAACTTCCTATCCGTTCCCCTCCACCGTATTTCCCCTACCACCCATCGTGACTACAGCAATCACAAGCAATGCCCCGGGAGGACCAGTAGTCACGACCATCACTGGCACAACGGATTCAGCTGGGGTAGTCGCCCCAATAACGACCCTAAACACGGTCGCTGCTGTGAGCTCTGCAAAAGCCTTGATCTCAGACATACAGAGTGTCTCATCTGCCGTCGATTCCTTCTCTTCGAGCCCCGTGGACTCTGCAAAAGCTGCCTCCGCCACAGATTCCATCAAACACTCCCAGTCTGGTAAGTTGCAAGCATTCAAGGTGATCCGGTCTATTCCAGTGTAGGGGCTTACTGATAAAATTCCACAGATACGGATCATTTTGGGAAAGACTTGGGTTTCTCAATGCCTAGTTTCTGCTTCTGGTTCTGCAGTGCCGTATCTGCTGTCTCATCCGCCCTCGGCTCGTTGTCGTCTGCTGTTGGTCAGGTAGCTGCCGGTTCAGCCAGCGCTAGCTCACTAGATGGGCCCCTGAGTGACCTCCTGGCTCTCTCCGACTTGCTTGATGACATTCTCACGGATTTAGATCCCATCTCCTCAGGCATCACCACCCAACCACCGACCAGCGGCATCACCTCTGGGTGTAGTACTCCCACAACGCTGGCAAATTGTGCCGTTTTGTGCGCTACAGATTCCGAGCCCGTCAGCACTACTTGCTTCTCGACCATCTGCTCTATAGAAACCGCCTGTTCTGATACTCCATCCACGTCCACAGAGATCATGGATCACGTATGTCCTCTCTCTGCGCCGAGCTGGGTCGGGGGTGCTTCGTTGTGGTCATATGAAGGTTTTACCAGGCCTCCACCGTTCACGTACCCTTTCTCGACATCTAGTACCACGGGGGCCTCGACAGATGTTATTCCCAGTAGCTCAACGGAACCTACGACTACCCCAATACCGACTGATACAGCTACTGAAATACCAACAACGACCGAGACTACTACAGAAACGAGTACGATAGAAACTACTACTACAGAGCTGACTACGACAGAAACCACGATAACAGAAACCACGACAACAGAAACCACGACAACAGAAACCACGACAACAGAAACCACGACAACAGAACCGACCACAACAGAACCACCGCCCACAACAACAGATTCGACTACTACATCTACGACCACCAGTTCTACTACTTCCGAGCCGCCACCTATACCATCGGACACCAGATGTAGTACCTATGAAGACTGTCCACGGTGTCCAGACGGATATTGGCGCTGTTGCTTCAACGGATGCCATGGTATGCCCGTGCCCGGTGGTAGTATCTGCCAATGCTTCCAGGACGGCGCGGATGTGAGTGTTTCGTGCGGATGTACCTAAATCTCCACAGCAACGGGAGGAAAATATTAGATTCATGGCTAGAACTGCTTAGGCTTTTGGTGTTGAGGGAGACATGCTTTGGAGGAATCAGTGTATAGAATGAGACCATATAAAAGTGTTTTCAGGTTTATGTTGTTGGATGTTTAACTAGTATAAACCTTGAGCTTAGTGAACCATACACTACCATTTATGACATCCGGAAATGTTTCATTTCCATTTTAGTCTATGGTAGCAAAGCCGAGTGGTCGAATTCACAACAGACAAGCTCTAATTACCCTGGCTTGCATATGCCGTGTTAAGCTACCAGAAATAAAAATTTTATTTTTCTTATTGTCTATAATAATAAGCCCTAAATCCTAGATTTTTAACTAGTAAAAAGTAAAACCTAAATAATAATGAAGGTTTCTCCATGGCTCTGACTACTAAAACCCTATTTCTGACACAAACACTACAATGTAAGCCCAGTAAACCTGTCGCTCCTAAAAATTTGTCATTTTCACGATTTTAAGCAAAGACCAAGGGTGGAGCGATTTCCCCTGCGACCACAGGACGTACAATGGCTCCTATACCTGGTTCACAGCTTCGCTTCTAGATGAAAGGCAGCAGCAGGAAGGCAGCATGCATTGGGAGATTATTCGGAATGTGCATGCTGGTCAAGAATTTCACACACTCTCTCTCATATGGGCTCTCATGATGCCGAAAAGGAGGAGCTGCGGCGGGGTCAACGGATTGAGCTCGCCGTCTGGACCGCCTTTCCTAGTTGGGTGAACCACGTCGCCTTTGCTATGATGGATATTTATATAAAGGGTACTAGAGAGGCAATGCATTGAACCATTGACAGGATAGAAAGAAAATAGCTCCAGTTGATGGACAGGGGGTGGGTTAGGTGGGCCGCACCAATTACAAGAACTATCAAGAAACTATAAGCCATGCTTCAGGTGGTTCATCTAGGCTAAGATCAATTACAATCACACCCCTCTGGAATACAAAGATTCAGCGTCAAGCACAAACCACAACCCTTTCGAGAGCCTCCGGACCTTTTTCTACTTTGGATGATAATTCCCGAGATGATAACTGCGGTGTTGAAATCGCATGTCGCAATCCAGCGGACTCGGCATGGCAAAGAATAACCTTGGCCCCGGCCGCCGCACCGCCGCTGATCTGGCTGCGAACAGCCCATGTCTGGCAATTGGACTTGTACGTAGCCCAACTGGGTCCGAGGAGCGTCAGTATCTTCGCCTCGATGTCCTCCGCATCAATACGCTGCAGTCGTTTACTCCGCAACCCGAGACCAAAGTGTTCCACGTAATGGGCATACTCGTGCGTGTCAAGCCACTGGCTCATCACCAGCTGCGGAATCCCAAAGTAGACGGCCTCGTTGAAAGAATTTCCTCCACCTTTGTGGATAAGCAGCTTCAGAGCAGGATGCGAATAGATGGCACGTTGGTTCTCGATGCAATCAGTAACGCGAATATAAAACGGGAGTCCGTCCGTCGAGAAAGCAGACTGGGAGTCGACGGGGAAATTGATGTTGAACAGGAAGCGATCGCGCCCGCCTCGCTTTGTGTATGCTGCATTGAATACCGCAATGCAGTTCCAGAACTCATGAGGTTGCCAGACAAACATAGAGCCCATGTCGATGTAGACGACGCCTTCGCCGAGAGCCAGGGCTTCGTCCATCCAGGCGAGCTCGGGGGATGGTGTCGTTTCGGAGGGCTCAGCGGGGACACCAGCACCAACGAAGACCATCTTGGAGGATTGTCTCGGGCTGTCGGTGAGACCGGGGGTGTTGAAGTGGATGCCTGCAACGCAGCTATGGTCTTCCCAGTGCGGTGGTAGCCGCGAGGTGTCGCGAGAGACGCCGTAGGATTTCAGGCCGAACCGCCGACAGAGGATATCGCGATTCGCAATGCGAGCGGGGTGTCTGCGGCTGTGAAGATATCCACGGAAATTCAGATAGACGCCTATTGCTCACATAGAGTCAGCCTTGCCTGCCCTTCTGCTCGGAAGGGAATCACACACTCTCCAGTAAGGTTCCCCACGAACCGCGCCGGTTTGTAGCCATGGGGTGGGGTTGGAATACACCAGGCAAGGCAGTCAATCCAGGAGAGCAGGTGATTGTGAGTATGAATTTCCGTTTCGTCAGACGGACTCCGGTGATGAAGGGCGGCGTCAAAGCATCGACGCAAACTATGGAGACAGGACATTGTCAGTCTTAATCCCGTGGCATCTACGAACCTACTCTATCGCGACAGACTCACTCATGTTAGGATCAAGGACATTGAGATGGTCGCGTACCCTGATGGCGGTTACCGCATCTTCCTCAGCATGGCCAAGAGCAAACTCGATGCACGTGTCTGCACTGACAGGATCGCCGGGTGGCCTTCGCTTGTGTTCCTGGTTACGGAGCGTGCTGCAGCCTAAGGGTCAGTTATACACGAGTAACAGATGATTATAAGGGCATACAAATCTTCAACCCCCGGACCTGAGCCCAGGCCGATGAAGCGGATTAGATCCCGTTGGGATGTCTCCTGGGTTCTTCTGAACCGATCAACCTTCCTTCTACAGGACTCGCCTGAGAGGAACGTTACACAATGCCCTTGAGACACAATCTGCTGTGCCGTGGCCAGCTGCACATTGAGCTGGCCCGAGGCCGGGTTGGTCAAAAAGACGATGTGCATTTTCTCTCACGCAAACAATTGCACCAGCATCTCCAACACAGGGAGCAATGTTAATTGCAGGTTCAAACTCCCGGTCAAATCCCTTCTGATACCCGAAACAAGCACAGACCATTCGAATCTAGCTTTGGGGCTGCCAATACTTCACCCTACTTTCGGCCCTTACATATGTTCTCCGCATCCATCCTCGCCATGTGATCTGTCACATCCAGTCCAATCCCGCCAGTTTTAGAAACTATTCTTTTATCCAAAGTTCCTCTAGAAATACGGACTCTTTCAGTACCCAATGGCCGGCACTATGGATAATCCCGCTGGCGCTGGTGTCTGGCGGCAGGTTGATCGCAGCCGTTGGACCAGGAGTGCATTGGAGGCGAAGAGAGCTGCTCCCACAATCAAAATGTCCGTCGGCCACACAGAATTAACTAACGGGCAGTGTCTCCGTCAGCGCCAGTCTCTTCTAACTATGCCGCGGAACTCATTCAACGTATTTGCAGCGGCTGGCTCATCTCGCACTCCACGAACTCAGAAAATCGCCAACCAGCTGTCGACGGGAGAGAGCTTCCACAGATTATAACTTTTGAGGCGCTGCAGCCCGAGAACGATGCTACGGAGTGGCTAGACGAGACCTTTCAGGTCTTCACCGACAAAAAACGCCCGGGATGTTGCTCGCATAGCGTGCAGTGAACACCTGCCAACCAAGTAGAAACGAAGCATGTTGTATCTCGTTATAGCGCCGGCTGCAGATCGTGAGGGCCCTACTCAACACTCTCTAATCTTGAATCTCGGCCATGTTCTAGCAGATACTTAGAGTATTTCCCGCTCGCCAAATCCCAGGCCCTCCTTGCCCGGCTCCAGAAGGGGAAAATCAGTGTGTAACGTCTTGATGTATATTCGGTATCCATCCCCACCATCACCTCCCAGGGTAGTGATATATTGTTGGGATTCCTGTTTAATTGAACGTTGTCCAATATTGTCACACAATATTGGGAATTTATTAAACTCTCGTAACTCTCCTTAAACTTCATCTAATGTGGGCTCTCAGCTGAAGGGCGACTCGGGCGGCCACTGTGGCTGCATATTCATTCCCCCTGGAACCGACGAACAACAACTCAACCCAACCTCACCGTCGCGTTAGCCATGGACGTGAGATGCCTCTGTTTGCGCAGAATCCCCTTATATTCACCTTGCCTTCGCTCCTACTCATCGATTTATCGCTCTAATTTCCTATTCATATTAACCAGACGCGGCATCACTAATCTCCGCCCTTCCAAGCCACGCGTCTTTCCCGGCTCCGGGTGGGAAAATATCGACTCATCCTCGCTCGTGGAGGAGGAGTCAATTCCCACGTATCGCCCTAAAAGGTTCTATCCCGTCCACATCGGAGAGATCTTCAATGCCAAATATCAAGTAGTAGTGGGCAAGTTAGGCTATGGATCCAGCGCGACCGTGTGGCTCTGCCGGGACTTGCAGTATGTCGAAACCAATCCAGCCCGCATTTCTGGCGTCTCTAATCGTGCAGGGGCCATCGCTACGTCGCTTTGAAAGTCTATACGGCATCAAGAACTGCAAGCCAGGAGATTTCAGTCTACAATCATCTTGCCTCTATTCGCTCCGACTATGCGGGTCGATCGTGTTTGCGACCGCTGATTGAGATGTTTCAAGTCCATAATCCCAATAGCCCCAACGTCGTCCACACCTGTCTCGTGCATCCACCGCTTGGGATCAGTCTGGACCAATTGACGGCACTTCTTCCCGACAAGGTCATGACGGCCGGGATGGTCAGAACCACGATCCGCAACGTTCTCGCCGCTCTCGATTTCCTGCACTCCGATGCAGGTGTTATCCACACCCGTCGATATCTTCCCCCTGCCCACTCTGTGACTTGGTGATAACAGTTTAGATGCAGACCTCCAGCCGAATAACATCCTCCTCGGCATCAAGGACGACTTAATTCTATCAAATTTTCGAGGAGGCAGAGCTGGATGCCCCCGTGCCCCGGAAGGTCCTGCAGGATCGGACAGTCTACGTCTCCCGTCCGCCTGTCCCATCTCGTTTGGCACCCCCGTACTCTGCGATCTGGGCGAGGCGCGCATCGGGACCGACCAGCAACAGGGCGACATCATGCCGGACATTTACCGTGCACCGGAGGTTATCCTCAACATGCGGTGGGACTACAAAGTGGACATTTGGAATGTTGGGATGGTAGTAAGTAACGCTGTGCTTTCCTGGAAATAATTCAGCCGATCAACTGACGTGAGCAAGATCTGGGATCTTTTCGAGCATCATCACCTCTTCAAGGCTCGGGATCCTGAGCGGAGGCTGGATGATAATTATCATCTGGCGGAGATGCAGGCGATCCTGGGACCTCCACCGTCCGAGTTTTTGTCTCGGAGCGACCGGAGTCGTCGGTTTTGGGACGAGAATGGTATGGTCTGTTCTCTCGCGATTTTTACGCTGGATACTGACGCTCTCTGGTCCGTTCAACAGGTAAATGGATCGGAAGGGATCCTGTGCCGGATTATAATCTCGAAGTCCTCGAGGAGGGCCTCGAGGGTGCTGAGAAGGATGCCTTCCTGCGGTTTCTTCGACGGGCGATACGTTGACTACCGGAAGAGCGGCCCACCGCGAAAGAACTCCTGTTTGACCCTTGGCTGATGGAAGGCCTTTTCAAGTAACGACCACGGTGTCTGCGGAGGGTTAATGACGATGTTCCTCGTCGGGGTGGAGGTCATGTCGAATCTGTGTGATGACGTCGGAGAACAATTCGTGGGTGGCGACATTCCCCGTCGCAGCGACTGCATTGACGATGAATACCCGCGGCCAGGAAGAAACAGGAATGCGTGGAAAAAGACCCTGAACGTGAAGTTCTGGGGGTCTTGCTAGCGTTCGAGGGGCTTGTTCTGCCTAACCCCGAGGTTCAGTTTATGCCGTTGATTGCCCATGTCGATCGCCAGACCCTTCCATGCCCCTATGTGAGGCGCTGATCAGGATGAAGAGACTGGGGAGGCTCATGGAAAGAAATGGCAGGACTGGTGGTTGGACTGTGGAGAGGCAAGATGACGATGGGGACTCGATCCCGGCACTACGGAGGATCCAGGCTGGGTGCATCTGGGGATTTATAAGTCGTCTTCTCGGCATCGGAGGGCATTACCGTTCAGGAAAATGCGCAGCAATGAAGTCATCCTCTCCTGAACCTCACCGTCCTCGTGAAGGATTCGCTGCGTCCAGTTAGATTGCATCGGCCCCTCTCGTGGAAAACCGCGTAACCCGCATCGAGTTAGCATTGTCGAGAATGGCCACCAATCAGGCCGAGCAGCCCCGACGCCAACCCACGCCGTTGCGCACCGGCTCGGGATTTGGGGTCGCTCACAGGCACTAGAGGGCCGATCCTACCGAGGATGAGGTGAGAGAACGAGACTCATCTGGTTAGGGAGCTGCGCATCTGCGGGGAAAGCGACAGGGTAGTACGCCGACTGGTGTCTCATGCGTGCAGGGCCACCCACACACCAGGTCGGTTTGAAGCACCTGAAACTGCGCATCTTTTCTTCGCTTTTTCTTCGTGCACGTTTTCGACCTTTCCGCCCCTCTTATACCGACCCCTGGACCCTTAAAACTCGCGAACCCCCCCCCCCCCCCTTCTTTTGATATTCAACTCAACCCGACAGAACCGGACGTGTGTGGCTGGGTGTATCGACTCTCCACCAGCGATGACGGACACCAACAGCACCACCACCACCATTTCGACCACCCCCTCGGGGTTCCTGGGCAATCTCTCCCCCGAGCAGGAAGAAAGCCTGCACCTCCTCTGGACCCTGATCCTGCACCTCACCGAGGCCTCCTCCCTCGGCGACCTCGAGCACCAGCTCATCCGCGCCAACACACTCCAACACGTTCCCTCCGCCTCCTCGACGCTCTCGACCACCACGAGCCGTCCGCACAGCCGCCGTGACTCCATCCTCTCGCGGGCCGAGACCCGCCGGCTCGTCCGCAAGAGCAGCCTCGCACCGCCCTCGCTCTACCACGCCCGTTTCCTCCAAACCCTCCGCGATGCGGGCCTTGGCAGCTCGCAGATCCGCGCCGTGCGGAAGTTCCTGGCCTGCATGACGCCCGACGACGTGCGTTTTGCCCTCCTCACCGCGGCCAAGCACGAGCAGCCCGACGGGCTCCTGCTCCGGTATCTGCGGATTTCCAAGTGGGACGTGCCCCAGGCGTTCAGGACGCTGCTCGAAAGCCTGCAGTGGCGGGCCAAGGGGATGCACGTCGATAGCCAGCTCCTGCCGCGCGGGGAGCTGTACGCCGTGCAGCAGACGGGGAACCGGGCGAACCCGTCCAAGGCCGAGACGGGGCGGGGGTTCATCGAGCAGTGCCGGATCGGGAAGTGCTACGTGCATGGCCGCGATCGGGACGGGCGGCCGATGTGTGTGATTCGAGTGCGATTGCATGACCCGTCGGCGCAGAACGAGGAGGCGTTGAATCAGTTCGTCACGCATACGATTGAGACGATGCGGTTGCTGCTTGCGCCGCCGGCCGAGACTGGAGTCCGTTTCCCTTGACCCTTTCCCCGAGACGACAGCGTTGCTAACCTGCGTTCTGTAGCTCGTCATCTTCGACATGGGTGGCTTTTCCCTGGCGAACATGGTCAGCCCACCCCGTATTCCCCACCAGAAACCGAGCTAATTTTCGCAGGAATACGCGATCGTCAAATTTATCATCCGCTGCTTCGAGATCTACTACCCCGAATACCTCGGCCTGTTACTCATCCACAACGCCCCCCGCGTCTTTGCCGGTTCGTCCTACCCTTCTCCCCCAAAAAAAAAAAAAAAAAAAAACTCCCCACTAACAGACTATTCTAGGAATCTGGCGCATAATCAAAACCTGGATGTCGCCCTCCCTCGCCGCCAAAATCCACTTCACCCGGACCGTCGCCGACCTTGAACAATTTATCCCACCGCACCAAATCGTCCGTGAACTCGGCGGCGCCGAAGACTGGGAATACGAATACACCGAGCCCACCCCGGACGAGAACCTGCCCATGACGGACTTTGCGACCCGCGACGCCCTTATCGCTCAACGGCAGTCGATCAGCGAGGAATTCCTCGCGGCGACGTCGGCCTGGATCACGGCATCCCGGGCGATGCGGGACAACGCCAACGCCAACGCCAACGCCAACGCCGACGCCGACGCCGACGCCGCCGCCGCCGCGTTTGAAGAAGCCGTTTCCACCCGCGACGCGCTCATTGAGCAGCTGCGGGCGAATTACTGGGACTTGGACCCGTACGTGCGGGCCAAGAACTGCTTGGATCGCACGGGGGTGATTGAGGAAGGGGGCAGGGTTAAGATGTATCCCTCGCGGTACGTATCTGTGAAGACGGGGATGGCGGTGCCGTTCCCACTCTCACCACCACTGTCACCCGTGTCATCAATGTCACCACCACCACCAGCGCAAGCGCAACCACAACTGCCCGTGGTCATGGCGGCGCCCGTGGTGCAGACGGTGCAGACGGTGCAGATCCAGACGGCCAAGATCCTCCAGGTCAAGCAAGTGGAGCGGGCGCGGGTGAAGATTGTGAATGTGTAATGACCTGACCTGACTTGACTTGTTTTTAATAATGGGTGGGATGTGACATTGATATTGATATTCGGATTGTGATACCATTTAGCTACGTATTTGATTTGGAGAGTTCCTAGCCAGCGTTCCTTCGTTCGTGTGTGTGTGTTAATTAACAGATTGTTTCATTCTTCATTCTTCATTTCTCATTCCTGGTCATGATCATCATCGTGATATAATAGTATACGATTTTACTTCCGGAGTTGAGTTCCTGACTGACTGACTCATAACTCATATCAACCTTCCCCCCGTCCATGGATCATCCATTATCCTTCTCTTTTTTTTTTTTTTTTTTTTTTTTGTCAGTCACTAACTATAGCCATCAGCAACACCCTCCAGCTCAAGCAAGCCACCACCACCACCACCCCAAGATAAAAATCAACATAGCTGCAGGCTAGGTAGATTAAAAAGCACACTCACACCCCCTCCAATCCCTCACCGCTGACCACGGACACCGCACCTCCCAAAACTCCACCACCGCATTATCCCCCAGATTCGACTGCGCGGCCATGATGTCAAAGTGATACGCATACCCATGGGCATTGACCTCCCCGGGCTCGGGACACCAGATCTCGTTTGTCAGGTACGGGCACAGATTCGTCACCATGACGGTGATACTCTTGCCGGCGTCGCCGCCGCCGCCGCACGTCGGGTCGGTGCAGGCGGCGTGGCCGGTCGAGGTGAGCTGGAAGCATTTGCCGCAGCCGGCGCCGCACCAGCCTTTGCCCGTGCGGTCGAAGAGGGCTTGCGAGGCGGCGGCTGTGTAGGTGCCGTTTTCTCCTAACTATATCAACTTATATATCAATATCAATATCAATATAAAAAAAAACAAAAAAAATGGGTCCGGTTGAGAGAGGGGATGGGAGGGGAGGTACCTACCTGCCAGGAAAAGGCGCCTTGGGTGTTGCCGCACCCGCAGGCACCTTGGAGGCCATCGTTGTAGTGCTATTCCTATTAGCATGTACCTAGTATTCCATATCCAGTCGAAGGAGAGAATAGGAGAGGAGAGGAAGGAGGAGGGTACAGTAGTTGTAGCGAGTTCGGCAGAGGCGGAGAGCGCCAGACTCGCCAGAGAGCCAAGTTCAAGGAACTTCATCGTGGTAGAGAGGTGGGATATCGTGAAAGATGATCATCCGCATTCTGGACGTCCATTTAAAAACCTTCATTCTGATAAATATGATGGTGAAGGATAGAGTTGAATGGATGTCTGGTTGGGGAAACTTTGACGGCCAGTCCCAGTCTCTGCCAGTGTTGCCTAGGGACGGACGAGTATCTCATTGTGTCTCGTATATATCCACGTCATATACGGGTAGCTACGGTTTGCATGCCAAGAGCACAGTGAGCCAAAAAAAAAAAAAAAAAAAAGAAAAAAAGAACGATGACTTCCGTCTTGGGTATCCCAGCATCATATCTTCATCAGCAGAGAGGGCATCCACTAATGCTGGAGATACGATACGAACCAGCCAGTGAGACGCGATCTGATCGCCCCGCCAAGCGACCGGACCAGAGCGAGCAGAACTGGTTTTGCTGCATGAACGGCCAAGGAGCCAGGATCAGCCCAGAATAAGCCGGGACTTTTGGCAGTCGAGGGGTCGGTTGAGTTTGGAATTAAGTTCTTCAGATTTGTCACCATGCATGGCTCCCTCCTGGTTGCCTTTTCTGCAGTGCTGGATTCCCCTCGGGACCGACTCGACGGAGTGTATTGTGCTGTCCTAGGGTATGGTCCTACGACAGACCTAAGGTATGTATGTTGCCCTATGACAGGACCCAGGTATGCTGTAATTATCTTGTACACCAGACAGAACCACCTCCTGTCAACCTTCACAGTTCAATCGCAGGGAAGTGCTAGATCCGATCCGGCAGGAGTCATGCATCACTACCAGCAATAGCAGCGTGGCCAGCCTGGTTAGTGGCTTTAGCGTCCCGGAAACCGTCGCACTGCATCCCACTGGCTGGCCTCCCGCAGTGGAGCGCGCACAATGCCATTATCTGCCATCCGTGGGAATTCCCTGGTTCAGAGTGGGACAGAGGACCACTTGCTCGGGATGGATGCCCATCAGTCGTGCTGTCATTGGCATTGGGACGTCCCCACCGCTCATGCCAATCACCGACGCTGGTGCTGTCCTGCAGTGAATGCTCAGGGAATGACGAGTCAGACGCCTCTTAAAACAGAGGAGCCCCTCGACCCGACCCGACACTCTGGCTCCGGATCCAACTCCTCTGCAGCTCTTGAGCGCTCCCCCAACCCACCCCTCGCCCACCATGGAGCCGCTCGGCTTACTGCTCTCGCACCCCTACCTCGTCGCCATCGGCCTCGGTGCCGCCTACCTGTTCTCGCTGGCCGTCTCTCGCCTGTATCTCTCGCCCATTGCCCATTTCCCCGGCCCCAAGCTCGCCGCGCTCTCGGTGTTCTATGAGTTCTACTGGGAGGCCATCTGCAACGGCCAGTTCACCTTTCACATTGGCGAGTTGCACAAGAAATATGGTCTGCGTCCCTCATCGATTCGTGACAGATTCTCCCCGGTGTCCCCCGGCGTCACCCGTGTAACCTGCTGACGGCTCTCCAGGCCCGATCGTACGCATCAGCCCGACCGAGCTCCATGTGAGCGACCCCGACTTCTACGAGGTGCTCTACTCCCGCGACAGCCCTCGCAACAAATACCCCTACTACCAGCGCACCTTCAACGCCCCCTATGCCCTCATCACCGCCGAGGACCATTTCCGCCACCGTCTGATCCGCTCGCAGATGAACCCCTTCTTCTCGACCGCCCGCATCCGCGAGCTGGAGCCCGCCGTGAAGAAGCTGGTCAACAAGCTGTGCACCCGCCTCGAGGAGCTCAAGAATACCGGCCAGGCCATCAACATCGAGTACCCGCTCACCTGCTTCACCACCGACGTCATCACCGACTACAGCATGGGCGAGGGCTACCACTACCTGGACGAGCCGGACTTCATCCCCCAGTGGCAGCACACCCTCTGCGGCACCGCCAAGACGCTGGTCTTTGTCCGCCCGATCGCGTTCCTGCTGCCGCTGCTCGTCTCCATGCCCGAGGCCCTCACCGCGTGGCTCAACCCCGGGATGGAGCTGTTCTTCGGCTTCCAGCACCGCTGCCGCATGATGATCGCCGAGATCGCCAAGAAGCACCGGGAGACCGGCGGGAAATCGGCGGCCCAGGGCAAGCGCGCGACCCTCTTCGACGACGTGCTCAGCAGTGACCTCCCCGCGCAGGAGAAGAGCGAGGCCCGACTGGCGCAGGAGATGCAGATCTTGGTGTCGGCCGGCGCCGAGACCACCGCCAAGGCCATGAGCTACATCCTGTTTTACCTGCTGAACGAGCCGGAGCTGCTGGACAAGCTCAAGGCGGAACTGAGCACCCTGGGACCGGACCCGGCGTTGATTCAGCTCGAACAGCTTCCTTACCTGGTAGGCTCCCTCAATTGGACGGTAACAAACCGTGCTAACTGTCATAGACTGGCGTGATGCTCGAAGGAATCCGGTATACCGACCTATCCATCCCATCATCCCCCGTAAGCCATTGCTGACCATCTAGACTCTCCTACGGCGTGACCGCTCGTCTGCCCCGAATCGCCCCGCGCAACGTCCTCACATACAAAGACTGGCAGATCCCCCAAGGGGTGCGTCCCGTCCTCCACCTCGTCTTGACATGAGTCTCACTAACCGACCATAGACCCCCGTCAGCATGAGCTGTCTCCTAATGCACCACGAAGAATCCATCTTCCCAGATTCCTACCGCTTCAACCCGGACCGCTGGACCAACCTGACCGAACGCAAGCGCCTCGAAAAGTACATGGTTTCCTTTTCCAAGGGCTCGCGCCAGTGTATCGGCATGCAGTAAGTCCCCTCCCTAGCCCAAACATATCTACAAGCAGAAAAAAAAAAAAAGAGAAAAAAAGAAAGAAAGAAAGAAAGAAAGAAAGAAGAACTAACAAACGTATCTAGTCTCGCCCGCGCAGAGATCCTCCTAGCCATTTCGACCCTCCTCCGCCGCATGAACTTTGAACTATTCGAGACGGACATCGAGGACGTGCGTGTGAAACACGACATCTTCATCCCGTTCGTCAAGATGGATAGCAAGGGGGTGAGACTGCTGGTTAAGGATTAACATTGAGATTGCGGCCGGGGACAGGTTCCTAGGTTCTGTTCTGTCTTGTACTTTCATCACATCACCATGTACCTATCCTATCCTATTCTTTCTTCTAGCGGGAGTCGGAGGCAAGCGACTTTCTTTTATGCCTATGAGCCTCGACGGAAGTCGTTGGTGAGATTGATTTTACTTCCATTTCCACTTCTCCCTGGACGCTTAGATTGTGACTCTCTATTGGCGAGGTGAGTCAGTGTTCTCCAGAGCATAAGGTAGGTGAGGCATGTATGTAATAATCTAACCCTGTACACAGTAGACACTCGGGAATTTCTCAATGAGCGGCTTTCCACTTTTTCTTTCTTCTTCTGGTGTTCTTGTCATGTGTTATTGTGGTATTGTTGCTTTTTTTTTTTCTCCCCGAGAAGTTAAAGTTTACTAGGGTCAATAAAACCGGAATCAGTGTCGATGATATTTTTTTTTTTTTTTTTTTGCATGTTGTGTTACTCTCCGTATAACGAGCTGAACTTTCTTTCCTCTTTAGTGTTATGCTGCTGACCGTGCGTTTTGCCACTTTCCCTCTTTCATTTCCTGTTTTTAATTTTTTGTATCTAGGATCAACTGACTGGATGGACTGCGAGCTGCGAATTGTGTGGCGGGCTACTAGGTTCGAGATACAGTACTACCCCTCCCCCCTTTTTGGTGATCTTCCAAGGTGCAGATACGATCCCTACCCAAGCCACGCAACGGACACGCATTCAGCGCCAAGCACAACATCCCAGGTTTTACCTAAACTCACATTCTCTACCTCGTACCCGTCAGACCAAAGAATGATTCACAACCCACATGATCTGTCCTACCAGAGGAAGAACTGCTTTTATTGCCTAGCTTGACGTCATACCCTGATGTCGATATGAAACAAATCAGATTGTCCGTCAGGCCAACCTGTGGCTAATTTGGCGGTTCGACTGCTGGATGCGAACTGGGTGGCAGGATCCACGGCCTTTCAATACATATGTTCAGAGTATACCCCGGAGGTGACTGGTAAAGTTTAGAGACACCAACAATACGGAATACAACCTAATTACATGCTGGACTTGGATGGTAGATATCGAGGAATCAAAATGTCTGAGATTCATGGACCTGGCGGCTGAGGTAAAATATAGAAACGAGTTGAGCAGAAGTACCCCTCCCCAGCTGCAGAGGTAAGGTCAATCCAAGAGCACGACGTGTGCCATAGCTAGCCAAATCAACGCGTGGTTTAGCAGCATACAAAGATTTAACCACGCAGCCCCCAGCCAATCAAAGTATTGATGAATGTAGCAGATATCCATTACAGGCTATACTAGAGTATTGGGAATGGGTAGGTCTGTCCTTTAGACAGCATACAACCGTGAACACACCATATACTCACACACCCACACACGCTGACCCGCCACTAAATAAATCACAAGTTTTACTCGCAACTTCAAGCAACCAGGCAACCTGAATGCATATTATGTTCGGGCGGCTCTTGGGAATAGTTTAATAAAGCGATTCCCGTCCTTGTGGCTAGTTGTGGGACGTTGTACCTGTTGCATTTTGCCAACCAGGTTGTGCGGCATCAACTAGAGAACGCTGGTTAGAGATAGATTGAGACAGAGCTGCAGAACCCGGATTGAAGGCTTTGGAACTCTGGTTACTTAGAGGCAACGCAACATACCTGGGTTGATGTAGCCCAGAATCTCCTTTGCCACGGCAGCAGCCGCGGCAGCCGCATATTCATGCCAGCTGTTGTTCTTATGCGAATCACAATAGTCACATATCCCGCGGATGATGATACAGGGAAAGTCGTTCATCAGACCGGCAGCTTCCATCTCGAAGCAGATGGCTCCTCCTGCCTCTTTTGCAATTTCATCTCGCTTCAGGGCATTCTTTATGACCCGATCGCCGGACGCAATCAAACCATAATGAATGACTGGTTGAGTCGCGTCGGCCCTGTGAGATCGCTGAACCAACCGCGATTTACTGCATTCTTCACATGTTATATTCCCGGTCGCATGGGGATAATTTGGCTGGAACAGAAGGTCCGCGTCCGGCAAGGGGCGTGTGAATTGGCGGCCTTGAAACCGCTGTTGCAGCTCCTTGATAAAACGAGGAACTTCCGTCCTCCCGTCCCGGTGGTCAGACTGTAGCCGAGGAATAACATCCAACCATAGACGCGGAGGGGGTTGAAGAAATCCCTTGCGTAGGAAGCGACCGGTTTCCTCCTTTCCCAGATCATACTGCACGACACCAGCATGCTGCCCGGCGGGAGTGCTGATCACCACGTCGCCCAGGCGAATATCAGAGCCCTGACTCGGGACCCCGCCACCGATACCCACGAGAAGGAAGAGGGATACAGCGGGGAAATTGGCTTTCAGTTCACCGGCAGCAACTGCTGTAGAGACCTTTCCCTGAGAATTAATCGGAAGGGTGGCGATTACAACATTATGGCCGCAGAGTTGCCCGCAAATGTATCGGGAATGTTTGGCAGGCGCGGTTTGATTTGGGTCTTCAGCCAACATGTACCGGATTGCGCTCATCTCAACTTCCAGAGGACAAATTATCCCTATAGTATAATCTATCTGCCTTGCCATAGTGACAGTAGCGCCTGCTTTTGAGCGGTTGTCCGAGGATGATGAGAGATCCTGGCCACGGAGAATATGACCCGGGGGGATATCGTCCACCACGGAGTTATACACTGACCGAGACAAATGATGCTGTCCAACCTGCAGCCTAGCCTCTTCCAGAGCCCATCTGCGCCATCTGTCAGTGCGGGTGGAAAATCCAGGCAGCGGAATTGTTAGACGATTTCCGTTGGTAGAAAGACCGTGTTGATAGAGCATGCTTGCGTAGAGAGACCAGGCCCTGACACTATCCAGGATATGTTGTAAGGGAACTTCAAACCATTCCGTATGCCCCACCACTCGGGTATGGCTCTTGCTGGTACACATATGGACGCGCCGATATTGAGCAAATTCCTCATGAATCACCCTTTCAAAGAATGAGGCATTCGGGCATTCAGTAAAGCTGTGTAACTCAAGCTTAGGGTAGCACCTTTGCCAACCTTCTGTTAATCGTTTGATATGTGGAGCCCAACCAATCTTATAAACATTTGCGCCCCCATAGCTGAAGACATACAAGTAGCGGCGTGCTTCATCTTGATTTTTAATGTTCCCAGAGAGGGCTTTTCGTATATTTGTATCGATTTCCTTTGGATTTTGAAGCTTCCCAGAGTTGGGGCCGTAGTTTTCGAATCTCATCTGCTCAGGATACCGACTGGTCTTCTCGATTTGGGTCTGGGATTGTGACTGGATATCCCCCTCCCGCTGAATCACAGAAGTGGCTACATATTCATCGTTATCATGCACACGGCAGAGACAAAGCGTGGCGATCTGTTTCAGAATGGCTGCCCGATCTTCGTCATTAATGATATCCTCGTCATGGAGCTTGTTGTAGAGTTCCTGTACCTCCTCTAGCTTCGAGGGAGGCAGTCGAATCGACATCTGGCAGCGTTTTCCGCTGGACAAGACGAGGGCGCATCGCTGGCGGCCCTCTAAGGGGCGCTCTGGCGCTATAAGGCGGGATCGAATAAAACGTACCTCCGACATTTGACTTACCTACGAAATAACTTTTGTCACTTGACCTTCATGGGCGATCACACACCCTCCAGAGGTAGTAGTGGATCAAGAACCAAGTCGCAGCCTCCAGCTCTCTGGCTCCAGAATGCCTAGGCACTTAGGAACGAACCCCGCACCCAGAGCCCCCCTTGGACACAGCCAATGAAACCTGCTACATCCGCAGGATCCCCATCCCTCCCGTGAATGTCACATCGAGTTAGTCCGCAAAATTTGCGCAACGTGCAGTTAAGCGCAAGTAACCGCTATTCTGGCTGCTGATCGAATTATATGCGTTAAACAGGAGCTTAGAAATATATTCCCAGGTGGAAATTATAATACTGTACATATATATATTTGAAGATCGCGCACAGCCAAGACACTTTTATAGCCGTTGCACCAGTCTAGCTATGTTTGTAGTCTGACATGTCCGAAATATGGAGCTCATTCTTTGCTAGTCATACAGGCTCGATGAACGATTTTACCAATTCATTTCGTATATCAAGTCGAAGTAGGAATGGAATCGTGCTAAATAATCTCACATCTTCTCAAGCAGGCGCTCCAACGCTTCGAAATTAGAATTCAAGACGAGACCGAGGTGTGTCTCATCCCGGATATAAAAGTCCGGACGAGAGCCGAGACTGGTGGCGATCGCCTCACCCATCCTGAGGGGGACGTTCGTGTCCTGCCTCCCATACCACAGTTGAATGGGGATGGAGGGGCGGATGTCCTGCAGACGAAAGCCCAACTCGCTGGTCATAACGCGTCCCTCTTCCATGTGCCCGTCCACCCCTTGCCTGTAATGTTCCCGATAAAAGTCCACCATCAGCGTAAGAAATCCCGTGTCTCTCAAGATGGTACTGTCCTTCGTATTGGGACCGAACCATTTGTATGACCGTTTTGATAACTGGCGCTGCGCCATCTCGACGATCTTCTCGTTTGGCAGGCTGTTGAGGATCGATACCACCCTGTTCTGCACCCAGCGCACGAGAGTCGGACAATACAGAAAGCCCTTGAAAATGAGCCAGTTCCCCCAGCTCATGCCTTTGGTGCCGATCGCAATCGGACCCATTCCGCCCACGATGCAGACGCTCTTCAGTTTTTCCTCGGGCAGGGAATAGGCGCATGCCAGTGCGTATGGCCCCCCACCTGACACACCGATGATGCCGTACGATTCGAGATTCAGATGCTCTGCCAGTTCGCGAATATCCCTTGCATGATCCAACACATTCCGGCCCGGCTGTGGAGAGCTGATGCCAACGCCGGGTCTCTCTACGGCGATGATCCTGGCCCCCAGCTTCTGGGCCGGCGCGTCGTAGAAAACACCCGACAGTCGACAGCCAGGGAATCCGTGCAGGTAGAACACGGTCGGGCCACTCGACGCACCATAATAGGCAACTCCTATTTTACGTCCGTCGGATGCGACAAACTCCTCGGAACTGGATTCGTTTCTGGGGCGGAATTGTCGGGACTGTTGCTCTGGGACGGCGGCTAGTGTTCTCGCCGTTAAGAGTGGCGAGGAGGCTCCGTAGTGGGAGAAGAATTCCAGGAACTGGACGGCTAGCCCTGCAAGTGCCTTCAGGAACTGCGCCATGGGGAGGAGGATATGTGAGCGGAAACAGGTTTGCGAGAAACCGTGATTTTATCCTTGAAGCCGGGGTTCTGTGCACTGCCACTGCCATTCCGCCCCCACGGTCAAGGCCACGCTGGCTGACCATGCAGTAGAAGGGTGTGAGCTGGAGCCATTCAGCGCTTGGGTTCGTTGACATCTTTCCATACGTCATGCGGGGTACACTACAACTGTAGGGGGATGGATGACAGTCCTGGGAGTAATCCGAGCATAGAGGTAGACAACGACGAACTCTTGGATGGGTCAAGTGAAGAATGAGCTACTGTTGCGAACGAGACAAGAATCAACATAGATACATTACTCATAGAACCTCTGAATGCGAGTAAGCCTATGAAGCCGGACTCCCCCCATTCCGATACTGCCACAGCCGACTCAAATCGCGAATCTTGAGCCCCGTCACCCCATCCACCTCGCCATCGACAACAACCGAGCCACCACCACCACCACCACCACCATCCACCAGGATACCCCTCGAAGGACTGCCAACAGCCCTCGCAGCCTTCAGCCCAAAGACCTGCCCTTCCACCTCCCGTTTCCGACCCCCCCTCAGCACCGCATTCATATTCATAAAGTCCCCCTCCTCCGGTTCCCTCGTAAACCTCCTCGTCACATCCAGCGGCAGCACCCGGTCAATATAATGCTGATTGAGCTGATGCCCCGAGACCGGATTGACAAACACCGTCCCGACAAACCGACTCTCAAACCTCTCCCTCTCCCTCTCCCTCTCACCTCTCCTTCCACTTCCCATTGCCTGTTCCTGTTCCTGTTCCCGCCCTTGCGTAAAATGCAACACCCCAAACCGACACGCAAAATCATCCACATTCGCATAATGCTCGATATGCGCGATCGCTCGCTCCGGCGTCCCCTCGAAAAACTCCCCGTCGTCATCGCCGCCACCCACCGCTGAGCCCCGCGACGGGTTGTTAAAGTGGTTCGCGAGGTTTCCGAACGTGTACACCTCGAGTCCCTGCAGGAGATCATGGGGCACCTCATTCAGAAGCCAGTCGATCATCATCCCGCCCTCGATCCCGCCCTGGGAGTGCAGGATGAGCACGACCTTTTTGATCCCGCGCTTGTACAGGGCTCTTTTGACCCAGACGTAGCAGTCGCGGATGTCGTCTGTGGCGAAGAGGAGGGAGCGCTGGATGGCACATTGGAGGAGGTCGAAGATGACGCCCGATCTGTTTTCCCCTCAGTTTTTAGCTGGGTTAACTAGAAGGGAGAAGAGGAAGGGGAGAAAGAAAAAAAGGGGAGGTACGTTTTATTATGGACTCCGACAATGGGACGATGGAATGTCCGTGAGAGTCGATCGATATTGCTCTGGAGCCAGTGCTTCCTGGTAACACGGTTTTAGAGAAAGGTGTTGCTATTTTGGAAACATAGGGGAGGAAGAGGAGGCACACCCTACGCAAATACCGTTGAGGAAGATCCAGTATTCGTCGTCATGCGGCGCCCATTGCCGGGTATATTCATCCTGGGTGCTTTTGAGGCCGTCGTCTGGGATCCCCCGGTTGAGAATGCGACATACGATCGTGTTTACGGCTGTGAAGACCGCAATGTACAGAACGAACGTGTAGAACGGGATAGCGATTAGAAATGGGAGGGAGACCAGGAAGCACGACTGCGCGATGAAAAGGATGGAATGGAGGGTGATGTCAAACAGGTTTGGGGTGTTGGGATAGAGCTCGTCCAGGCCTCCTGAGGGACAGGGGACCAGGGGGAGGAAGATACACGGGAGGTAGCACACATTCTTCCAGAAAAGGCGAGAGTCCGCAACGAATAGCTGCCAGGGGGAGCCTGTATAGTTCGGAATCCGATCGGTGGCCTTCATCTTGGACACTGGATACCTTTCACGGTTGGACAGATACCAGGCTGGACGGGAATAGTCATACTACGAGTAGAGGGATGTCGCTTTTATTAAACTTAAGTTGACTTGACGGCCACATCATCTTATAGAGTCGTCATATGGTGAGTTTCTAGACCGCATCATTTCCTCGGTCGAGTACACCTTGTGGCGTCTGGAACTATCTGTGATTGCTGGATCTTCCCACAAACCCTGTTCCAATCTCGGCCTGATCACACCCGTGAGTCGGGAATCTAGCCCGCCAACTTGACCCGGAAACGTACCGTGGCATGAGCACAGAGCCCTGGGGACCGGGTCTAGAGTTATATACTTACCCCCGATAAGCATGTGAAAGCGGCTCTGAATCCATCGGAGGTGCGCGGGTAGCTTGCTCAAAGTTTCTTTAAACTTCGGCGCGAGCCACCACTCGAGCCAGGATATCTCGGTTGTGGTGGCGGTTCGTCCGCCAATTACGCGACCTTGATGTAAATACCGGACGAAGAGTAAGTCTGGTGGTAATGGTGTTACTGGAATAGGTAATAGGGGCATATTTATATGGAAAACACCACCACATCCGCCTATCCCCGCGATGCCCAACTACGCCCTATATCCCATATCCCAGACCCCCATACACCCCCACGCCAGATTGAATATAAAATATGGACGGCACAAACACACTCGAAGATGGCGAACCGAGCAACCACCACCCCGCCCACAACGCAGGCGCACCCGGGGATACCGCAGATGGACCGAAACACGCGCAGTCGCCCTCAATGGACGGCCCATCTCACCACCATCATCATCACCACCACCACCACAGCGGCCGCTTCCCCCGGATCTCACTCCCAGTAGAGCTAATGCAGGACTCCTACGACGTGGTGGTCATCGGATCCGGATACGGAGGGGGCGTCGCCGCGAGTCGAATGGCGCGGGGCCGCCAGCGCGTGTGTGTCCTCGAGCGAGGCAGGGAACGAGCCCCGGGCGAATTCCCCGAGAAGCTGTCGGACGCACTGAAGGAGCTCCATGTGAGCGGGGAGTTTGCGCCGGGGGATCGTAGGGGGATCCCCGGACGGCTCGTCGACGAGGGGAACCCGAACGGGCTCTACCACTTTATGGTGGGCGAGGGGCAGAACGTGTACATGGGCAACGGGCTGGGCGGGACGAGTCTGCTCAATGCGAATGTGTTTCTGGAGGCGCATCCGGCTGTGCTGAATATGGAGATATGGCCGAATGAGTTGAGGGGGAGGGATGCGTGGAGGAAGTGTGAGTGCGCCCACTAACCTCTCTCTCTTGTCTGCTGTTGGGATTGGGAAGGCGTGGTTAATGGTCGTTGTTTAGATTATGATCGAGCCAGGGATGTTCTGGAACCGGTTCAGTACCCGGTTACATCTCCCGACTTGAAAAAAGCCGACCTTCTGCGAAAACAGGCCGAGTTGATGGGCTGGGAGGACCACTTCTATCGTGTCCCCCAGACGACGCGGTTCAGTGACGGGCCCAACAGCACGGGGGTGAACATGCGGCAGTCTACGCTAACAGGGATGGATGCCACGGGCATCAACGACGGCAGCAAGACGACCACGCTGGCTACCTACCTCAGCGATGCATGGAACTGGGGCGCGGAGATATTCTGCGACTGCGAGGTGAGATACATCACCGAGGCGCCCGGGCGCGGGGGGTACAATGTCTACTTTGCCTGGGATGGGGGCAAGCGGCGACGGTTCCCCAACTTCTACGAGGATCTGATGTGGGTGCATTCGAAGAAGCTCGTCTTTCTGGGCGCTGGAAGTATCGGGAGCACCGAGATTCTGCTGCGGAGCCGGGAGATGGGGCTGGAGATGAGCGACGACCTGGGCAGTGAGATGAGCGGGAATGGCGATATGCTGGGGTTTGGGTGGGTTTATGGAGTGATTCCTGTCTGCTGTGTGGTATACTGACAAGATCCCAGATACAACACGGACTTCGAGGCGAACTGCATGGGCCGCCCCGATCCATTACCAAACCGGCCGGTCGGTCCATGCATCACATCCGTGCTGGATCTCCGGGACCAGAGAAACCCGCTGGATGGATTTGTAATTGAAGACTGTGCGGTGCCGTACGCTCTGGCCCCGATTATGTACAGCATGCTCGACAATTTACCGGACGAGGAGCGTTCTGTGTATCGGCCTGTGGAAGCCGTATGGAAGACGGCCACGAGGCTGATGAGCAAGCTTCTAGGGCCGTATTTCCCCGGGGGCAGCGTTGAGCGAACTCCTGCCTACTTGATCATGTCTCACGATAGTACGTTGTCCGACCATAAAATGTGTCGTGTTGGCTAACAATCTCTAGGCAGCCAAGGACGACTGACACTCCGCAAGGACAAGGCTGTCCTCACATACTCCGGGGTTGGACGCTCAAAGTCCGTATCGCGCATTCAACAGGTTCTGGAGAAAATGACGGCTGCCGTTGGGGGAGATTTTGTCGCTAACCCGGTCTGGAGTCTGCTTGGGAAGCAGGAGATCACGGTTCATCCGATGTACGTGGACAAACTTTCCAGTAAACGCGGCATAAAAGGCTAACAGCGATACAGAGGGGGTGCTCGTATAAGCAGAGACAACACCGGTAACAATGGCGTGGTGAACCACATAGGCCAAGTGATCAAGGGCAATACATCCCAAGTATACCCGGGTCTGGTCGTCTGCGATGGATCGATCGTGCCAGCAGCCGTGGGCGTGAATCCCTTTGCTACGATCACTGCCCTAGCAGAGCGATCCGTGGAGTATGTGGCGCGGAACTATGGCATTCGAATAGACTACGAGACGAAAAATGGTAAGTTCCTAAAGCTGATCCAAACTCAAACTAACCAGGCTAGGTCTGCTCAATCTATACGGCCAGCCGGCGTTTCCATTCAACAGAGAGGCCCAGATCGACCGCCTGAAAAGGATCATGGCGGTAGAAGCGGAGAACCACAGCGCCGGTATTGGATTCTCGGAGATCATGACCGGCTATCTCCATGTAGGCCCGGACGTGAAGGACTTTGAGAGAGCTGCCACCCTGGGCCGCAGCCTGGGTGAATGTGCTCGCTTTTTCCTAACTGTCAAGAGCTGGAATACGGCGGAGTGTAAGCTTTCCCTGATCACCCGCACGAGTGACGATTCTAACAGTATAGTGGTGCATAACAACCGGCATCAAGCGAATCTGACGGGCACCGTCTCCTGCAGTGCTATGGGAGGTCTATTGGTGGTGTATCGGGGCATCTTCCAGCTATTCAACCAAGATCCCCGACAGCCTGACACGACCAACCTGACGTACGATTTTGATATGGTGTCGCCGAGTGGAAGGCGGCTTCATTTCTACGGGTACAAAGTGGTGAACACGGCGGCGTATCTTAATCCGATGGAACTGCTAAGGCAGACGACCACGCTCTACGCCGTGGTCACCGAGGATGGCAAGGTCATGGGTCGGGGCATGCTGCACATCGCTCCCGACGATTTCATCAAGGAGGTTGAAACCTTTGAGACAACGGGGTTTACATGGTGGGATAGAACCCGGTCCGTGACGAGCTTCCTCACCTACTTCGCGCAGCAGCTCTCGATCCCATTCCTCTCCCCCCTAGGCAAGCTCGAATGGCCCGGGGTCCAGATCGAAAATCGCTCTAGGGACACCACACCCTCAGCCACCATCCCCCTCACCGCGTCGGACGGGGTCAAAACAACAATGGTAATGTGGAACCCTTTCGCCTTCGGAAAGGAGGAGTGGGTTGGCGCGGCACCAACTATCCTCTTCATCCCAGGCGCCGCGGTCGACCATACCATCTTCGCCCTGCCAACGATCGAGAAGAATGCAATCGAGTACTTCCAGGAAGCGGGCTACCGTAGCTACTGCCTCACGCATCGAACGGGACGGACAGCCGTCGCTCAAGACGGGTACACGCCCTACGACACACGCAAGGACATCTACGCTGCCCTCGCCCATATCCGCAAGGCCATGAGCACGCTCAACCCGAACGAACCGCCCAAGATCTACGTGGTTGCCCACTGCGTCGGGTCCCTCGCGCTCTGCTGTGGCCTGCTGAATGGTACCATCCCCGGAGACTGGATCCAGGGCATCACGGCGTCGATGGTGTTCATGAACCCCATGTTCGGCAAGGTGGATAATCTGGTCTCGCGGCTCCCGTTATCCCCCGTGTACAGCCGACTGGTAGGCTCCTACTGGGACTGCACCAGTAGCAAAAACGACAGTGCCATCCAAAAGGCATTCAACCAAGCCCTGCGCTTCTATCCCGCGGGGGATCGCCGGGAATCATGTCGTTCCGTCGTCTGCCACAGAAGCGAGCTTGTATTTGGCCGGTGAGTTGACCCCCTCCCCCCTCCCCCTTTTCCCAGCCCAGACCCTTTGAAAAAGAAAATCTTCTGACAACCCACCCTATTCTGGGCCGCTCCAGCCTCTGGACACACAAAAACCTCAACGAAGCCACGCATTCGCAACTCGAGCGTTTCCTAGGTGGAACATCCATGCGCTCTCTCGAATGGCTCACGACCGCCGGACAACTCGGCTCCGTGACCGCCAACGGCCCAGCATACAAGCCGCTCGACACGCCGGAGAACATCGAGCATCTGCGGGGCATCCCGATCCTGTTCCTCTCCGGCGCCCAGAATATGGTCTTCACGGCCGAGAACACGGATGTCTCGTACACGACGCTGTGCAACGCGCACGGCCGGGAATGGTACGAGCGGGAGGTGTTTGCGGGGAGGGGGCACCTGGACGCGTGGATGGGGCCGAGTGCGCATCAGGATGTTTATCCGAGGGTGAGGCGCCATGTGGATAGGATTATGAAGGGGGTGTAGGTTGTTGTATCCTTTTGGTTTTAGGTAGTTTGAAAAAGTCAATGCATTGTTTGGGTATGGCCATATTGAGGATATGGGTGTCTTGCGAGACGAGTATTTCCAAGTAGACTAGATAGTCCGATGTCGACGGCTACACGCAGATGACTCTTACCACAGTCGTATTGTTGAAGAAGAAGGGAGTGAAATAATCAGGCACCGAGGCCATGCCCTAGATTTAACCCTTGTTATATTTTTAATAACAGATTTATCTGAAGCAGCTGGGCCAGCACGATGACACGCATATACCAAGATTTAAGTCAAATCTCCCTCATACGCACACGCACCCAGATCTACAGAAAATAGTCCACTTCATTCGGAAATTCTGGCTTACTCTTCAGCAAACTCGAAAAAATCAAATCACCTACTGGATCCGCGTGGCTTTACAGCAGGAATTATCTACCGATGGAAATCGCGTGGGAAGAGGAACAGGAGAAGCAAGGGCCGGTGCCTGTCCACACCCCTTCCAATAGCTCAGCCACGAGCCACGCAAGGGGGCAATCTGAAGCGTCCAAGGGGGCCAGCAAAGTGCGCCATTATGGTCTCAGCGTACCGGCAGCTCGGTTCCGGGGGGCCAATAGGCTGGAACTAGTAAACACTGTGTCTCAGTGCGGGGATGTAGATGACACGGGGGTTGTCTTTGATTTTCTGGCTCTAGTCCAGGAATTCATGGATCATGATATATATACCCTGTGTCTTCCTTTTCTTAGATGCCAATGGAGAATAGAACACCCTGCTTTCTAGAGCTCTCTTCTCCCGACATCAGGTACCTCGACTATCTCCCATCTAGCCTCAAGCTTAATGACTCCGATACCGAGGTTAATTTTTATGAGGAGCCCTAGAGTAAGTAATGGGTGACTGCCGCTTTTGGCCGGCGTTCCACGATGAGTCCGACTTTTGAAGATTCAAGCAGACATAAAACGAGAATTAGGCTTATATAATTTCCAGCCTTTACTCGCTGGTAGAGTGGTAGAGCATGAGGACTCTCCGATGTCTGGAGAGAAACCTTGACCGGACAGCCCTCATGTGTCGGGTCTGACGTGCGCCTTGCCCCCGAAACCCGGAGGCTGGACAACGCGGAGGGATACAGGATGTAGGCATTGGTGCCACTTCAGCTACCGTCAGCTTTGTACCTCGGCTTCAACGAGGAGATCAACAGACTCATGGACAAATCAGGGGTTAACCATGATCAGGTGCCACACTGTGAAAGAAAAAATGCATTTGGTCTGCATCTGCTGTGTAGCATGAGGTCGTTACACAATTGGCCGGCGCAAAAGGTCTCACGTAAGCAGTGCATATGCTCAAGAAACTGAGTGACTTTAAGATTGGGGACCCTGGGCTTATTTCGTTCGTTCTTTGTACAGGATGCAAGGAGTGTGTGGCCTGGCAGTTGGAATGCTGACTGTGTTGGTGTAAATTATCCGGATTCCGTCACTCGCGGTCAATTACGGATCGAGCATATATATCCCCCCAAGTCTGTCTGGCAGAAAGATACGCCCAGTGGATTACATATCGGGCAGTGTCGAAGAATGCAGATCCTGATTATTGGAGCCGGCCTCGGTGGCCTGGCCTGCGCCATCAGCTGTCGAAAGGCCGGCCTGGATGTGACGGTGCTGGAGCAAAGTGCGGTGATATCAGAGGTAGGCGCACACATGCAGTAATTCGGTTTCATTTGCCAAATACCCAGCTAGCTACCTTATGTGATGATTTAGATTGGAGCTGGGATTCAGATACCCCCAAATGCGACCCGGATCATGACATATCTCGGCTTGCTCCCTGCTATCAAGTCAAAGGGGGACAGGGTGAAATACCTCGATATTCGGAGCTACAAAGATGGACAACTTCTCTTCCACAAGCCTATGACGGATGAATATATCGATAATTTTGGTGCGGAGTGGTGGTTAGTCGTCTTCTCGTAGTAACGACACTCCTAACATTCAGGCAGGTCCCTCCACAGAGCGGACTATCAGAGAATACTCCTAGATGAAGCCGAACGCCTAGGAGTCAATATTCTTCTCAACTCAAAAGTCGTCAAGGTCGACGTCAGTCAAACCACGGTGTTCTTGGAAAACGGGCAGTCCTTGTCTGCAAGTGTCATCATTGGCGCTGATGGTACAGATTTCTCCTGCCGATCGGAGACTTATACTAACGAGCACCAGGACTGTGGTCTGTCACCCGCGAAAGCCTCCTAGACAGTCCGTCTCCACCATACGAGACCGGAGATCTTGCCTACCGCGCAACAATCCCACGGGATGCGCTACTCGCATTAGACGATCCCCGTCTCAGTGACTGTGGGCTTGGAATAGCTGGACTTTGGGCAGGCCCAGGAAGACATTGCGTTTTCTACCCTCTCAGGGGTGGATCGGTTTACAATCTCGTTCTTCTTGGTCCGGATAATATGCCCACTGGCTCGAGAACCCTAGAGGGAGATATCGGGGAAATGAGAGAAACTTTCAAAGATTGGGATCCACTGTGCGTGTTCATCCTCTTCGATTATATCCTAGCTGATACCAAGAAACTAGCCTCACGAAGATAATATCCTGTGTTCCAACGGTGCTGAAATGGAAGCTACTCCATCACGAAGAACTCCAGCAGTGGGTGAAGGTGTGGGGGGGGGGGGGGGGGGGGGGGGGGGGGGGGGGGGGGGGGGGGGGGGGGGGGGGGGGGGGGGGGGGGGGGGGGGGGGGGGGGGGGGGGGGGGGGGGGGGGGGGGGGGGGGGGGGGGGGGGGG